>JARHVA010001157.1:2902500-3170000 GCA_037957365.1 Torreya grandis | reverse complement strand
TTCTTCACTTAGGATGGTACATAAAAAATTCATAAAAATATGTAATGATGAAAAATGGGTCATTTTTTTATAATAGGAAGAAAAAATGGGGGTATATATATAATATTATAAATGGATTAAAGTTAGATAAAAATTCCTATAAGACATGTTTCATATTAAAAAAAAAGTCATTGTGTGAAAATTATGACATATAACTTGATATTCCTTTATATGTTTTAACAATCCAAAATAAACATAGGAAATATCAGAGTAGTTTCCAGAATTTGGATAATGCGAGTGCAATGGAGACGTGATCACACAAGTTGAAGCAAGTGCACACCACATACATGCTAAAGCAATTTGAAAATAACACAAGAAGATAAATTGCACAAGACAAAATGGAGAAAACCAAAATCTGATTAACATGAGAAGGCCAAGTGAGGACTAAAAAAAAGGAGTACGTAAGTAACTCCTCCATAAAAGGTGGACAAGGCACCCCAAGAATATACTGTAAGTCCTCCATGAAAGGTGGTGACAAGGTGCTAAGAATAGAGAAGTAACTCCCATCAAGGGAGTTACTTATGACACCTATGACACATCTATGACACACACCTCCACATAAGCTAGCCTATCCCACAAATGTAGGAAAATTCCATGTATGCACAAGAAATACAATTTCCCTAATTAATAAATAGGGAGAAATAAAAACCTACACTAATACCCCCCCATAAGTGTAGCTTAGGTGGGTAGTGTGGAAATATAAATGGGTCCTGGCAACTAAGCCTAATAAGGTACCCATGTACAAATACAATCTCTCATAAGATAGAGAAAATGAGAAAACTTGTAGGAAAAAACTCCCCCTCCCAAAAGAGAGACATAAAAGAAAGAAGAGGCTAGAAGGCCCCCCTAAAGATGATGCTACTGTAGATGTGGACCGCACCCCAAGAAGATCTCATAGATGAATGAACTTGCTCTTAGTGAAAGGTTTGGTGAAGATGTCTGCAACCTGCTCCGAAGACTGGCAAAATATCAAGTCAATGACCTGACTATGAATAAGCTCCTAAATGAAATACATGTGAATCTCTATGTGCCTGGTCTGCTAGTGTTGAACTGGATTCCTGCAAATCTGAATGGTACTCTAGTTGTCACAATAAATGATGGTGGGCTGCCTGATAGGAATGCCAAACTCAAAAAGTATCCCCTGAAGCCAAATACCCTCAGTAGCTACATTAACAGCTCTCCTGTACTCTACCTCTATGGATGATATAGCAATAGCATTTTGCTTCTTGCTAGACCAACTGATAGGACCAGAACATAAAGAGAAACTGTAACCAAAAGTGGACTTGCGAGTCTATGAATCACCAGCCCAATCTGAATCTATATATCCAACCAAGTCAACCTCAATGCCAAATCTGTAATGAATCCCGTATCTATGTGAACCCTGTATGTAATGCAAGATCCTCTTAGCTACTTTCCAATGCAGCTCATGAGGTTCCTACATGAATTTGGAGACAAGTCCCATTGTATATGATATGTCGGGCCTGGTGTGAGTCAAGTAGATGAGACTACCAACAAGTTGTCAATACTGAGTGGCATCAACCAATGGTGAAGAACAATCAGCCTCAAGCTTGACTCCTGATAGAAAGGGAGTTGGAGATGGATTGCAATTAGCCATGTGAAACTGAGCCAATAAGTCAAGAGCATACTTAGGTTGTGCAAGAGAAATCCCTGAATCTGACTGTGAGATCTCGATGACAAGGAAGTAGTGCAACAAACCCAAGTCTGTCATGTCAAATTTATCCTAAAGAGATGCCTTCACCACTGCAGTAGTTGATGAAGAAATCTCGGTGATCAAAAGGTCATCAACATATAGAACCAAAATCAAGAGTGAATCATCCTGCCGCAAGAAGTAGACATTGGGATCAAAATGACACCTAGTGAAACCCACTATGAGAAGGAAGTAATCCATCTTGGAATACCAAGCCTAAGGGGCTTGTTTGAGGCCATAGATAGATTTACTAAGTCTGCATACTAAGGAAGAATCCTGAACAAATCATGGCAGCTGCTCCATGTATATCTCCTCCTCTAGGTCTCCATGAAGAAAGGCACTCTTCACATCCATCTGATGCACATCCCAACCATTTGTTGCGGCAATAGCCAAGTTGAGTTGGATAGAAGTCATCTTTGCAACGTTGCCAAGGTCTCTGAGTAGTCAATGCCTACCACCAGTGAGAAACCCTTGGTGATTAATCGCGCCTTGTACTTATCAACTGACCCATTTACTACAAACTTGGTCTCATATATCCACCTACATCAAACCATCTTTCTTCCTTTAGGAAGTGAAGTCAAGTCCCAAGTGTGATTTATGATTAAGGAAGAATGTTCTTCCTCCATAGCATTATCCCACTTAGGTACCGCCGATGCCTCTCAAAAAGTCTATGGATCTGAAACTATAGCAAAGAAGCCATGTGGATCTCTCTAAAAATCCCCCCTAGTACGTCTGTTATCTGCGAGATCTCCTGCCCAAGTGTCAGCACTCTCAAGTGTTTGTCTGGCCCAAAATGGCCCAAAAATGGATGAGTTAGGTGCTAACTCTTCATCCTCTGACTGACTAGAGGTGGATGACTATGCATCACTGTCCTCATTGTTTGAACTTGAAGAAGAAGAAGAAGATGTCTTTGGCTCAAGAACCTGTTGTGGCTAATCTAAATCTAATGAGGAATCTTCATGAAGAAGTAGATCCAATGAGGGAGATGTGTCAAGTGTTGAGTCTCTAGGACTCTCATGAAAATGAATAATTCTCTCAATGAACAACTCATGAGTGACTGGATCTAGAAGGAGATATCCCTTAATACCATCTAGATATCCTACAAAGATGCAAGGCTTGGACTGACGTTTCATATCTTTGTGTTTCTTCTTTGGAATGTGGGCCATGGCTGGAGATCCAAAAACTCTAAGGTGCTCAACATCTAGTTTCCTTTTATGCCAAGCTTCAAGGGGTGTTATCCCTTTCAAAGCTTTGTGAGGAACCATATTTAGAATGTAGCAAGCACAATTGATGGCTTCGACCCAGTACTGTGGTGCTAAGGATTTGGAGTCATACAGCTACCCATCTCTTTCAAGAACCTATTTTTGCATTCTACAACCCCATTCTGTGAAGGAATGTAAGTGACTGTGCACTACAAATCAATCCCCTCTGTGGTGCAAAACTACTCAAACCTGATGCTAACATACTCTCCTCCATTATCAGTTCGAAGAACCTTGATGGATTTCTCACTCTGTTTCTCAACAAGAGCCTTGAAGTCTATAAAATTTTCAAAGACTTCAGACTTTTGTTTGAGAAAATATATCCAAGTGTACCTAGAGAAATCATTAATGAAAGTGAGGATGTACTTGGCCCTTGTGAAAGATGTTTTGGTAAAGGGTCCTAATACATCACTATAGACTAACTCTAAAGGTTGTGAGGCCCTCCAAGCTTTGCCTTTGTCAAATTTTGCTTCAGGATGCTTCCTAAGGGAACACCCCTCACAAAGTCCTTTTGAGAATTGGACACGAGGCAAGCCAATGACCATGTCATTTTTGCAAAGTTGTTCAAGGTAGCAGTAGTTAAGGTGGCCAAACTGTTCATGCCACAATTTGCTAACTCCATCTGAATGAGTCAGCAATGATGTTGGAGAATAATCTGATGCAAAATGTGAGATGTATAACCTGGCTTGGTGATCTACCCTACCCACTGCCACTGTAGTATAACTATGCAACTCCCTGACAGACATTGAATCTGGTGAAAACTCAACTCTCATGCCTCGACCAATGTGAGTGATTTGGTACACTGATAGGAGATTGGTTGAAAGAGAAGGAACACTTAGAACATTATTGAATGTTTCTCCTTCCATTTCAATTGACCCTCTCCCTGTAATGGAAACTGATGTGTCATCACCCAAACTAATTAAAGTCATGCTACAAGGCTCTAAAGATGAAAACTCAACTAGTGAAGAGCCAATGTGGTGAGAAGCACCCGAGTCTATGACCCATGAAGATGTAGAAGCTGTTGTAGCTACAAGATCCTTTCCCTTTTCTTTCTCCTTACCCTTGCCTTTTGCCTTGGTATAATCTTGGGTAGATGAATTCTACTTGATGGACTCTGGAACACCTATGTTGTTCTTCTCTAGAAGATGAGTTAGGTGATCTATTTGTTTCTTCATGCATTTGTGTTCATCATGCCCTGTGTTTTTACAATAGGCACACTTGACCTTCTCCTTCTTAGGTTTAGCATTGGAAGATGAAGACTCGATGTTTTTTTTGGCAAGATTGGTGTTTTCTTTCTTCTTCTCCTAGTCCTTGTTCTTTTTCTTCTTCTCCTTTGTTGAAGTCTTGTCCTGACCATTTCTAGCTATCAAAGCTTGGGGTTGAGTAGACTTGACTATGCCCATTTAAATTAGATTATCTTGCTCCCTAGTCAAGTCGGCAATGAATGAATCTAAAGAAGGCATTTTCCATGTAGTGCCAAGGGCACTTTTTATGGCATGGAAAGTGGAGACAAAGACGGAATAGCTTAGACCTAACTTTGTGAGAATAGAAATTATGAGTTGATCATCTTTATTCTCTATCCCAAATTATTTAAATTGCAATCTAAGGGCCTTAAACTTAGTGAAGAAGTCTTGTAGGGTGTCAAAGTTGCTAGGAATTAGACTTATGAGTTCATTTTTGAGCTCATGACCTCTCATCTCATCAAGCTTTCCAAATAACTTTTCTAAGGTGTCCCATATGTCATTGGGAGTCTAGAAGGATTCTAGATGGAAGAGAAGTTTTGGAGACACAAACAAGCTTAGTAATCCATAGGCTTCATCACTACAGTTGTACCACTTGACCTTTTCAGCATCAGTGTTGGGTTCTACTTCAGTACCCATGGTGATCCTATACAACCCTTTGCTTATAAGAATGATTGACATTTTAACCTTCCATTCATGATAGTTGAAGGGTGTTATGGGTTTAAGTTTATAAGAATCCAGTTTTAGCTAAATTTAGGTGAAGTTGTGTTGATTGCAAGTTATGAAATTAGCAGAAAGGAGAATGAAAGCAAAGATTTAAAAGTTGTGAAAAGCGATCACACCCCAAAAAAATATTGATCCCCCCTAAATATGCAAGTTCATGGTCAAAATTTTTTGGACTCAGTCGAGAATGCGTCTTAGAGAAATCAGTGCAAGACTAAAGAAAACAAGACGTCGGACTCAGCAGAAAATGCATCTCGAGAGACCCAAATTTTTGGCACTTTATAAACTAGTGCATTTTTGATAAATAATAAGCCTACGCTATGGATAATTGAATTACAAACACTTTTATAAAAAATGGCACCCAAATCTGAGCTACCGTTTGCAAGATATTAAATGTTCAATTTTCCTATAAACTAGTGTTTTTGCAAAAAAAAAACACTAAAACATTTTAAAAATGCCTATTATGAGAGATAAAGTGGTCTTCCAACCAATTTTTGGATTTGGCATGGAATGAAAAATCCAAAGGAGGTTTTTGTGAGGGGGAATTGGCCTCCCGCCAACCCGGGCCTCACCCTTCGTCTTCGTAGGTCGAGGATACAAGTTAAAATTAAAACCCCCAAAATTAAAAAACTATATATAAAATTGAATATTCAGTCAACTTGACTAATTTTTGTTTTATCAAGTCAATTTTAACTACAAAAATTAAGCATAGACAGAAATGAAGTGCTGCCTCATGTCCAAGGGGCGCCACATGGGACGCCAAGCAAGGAGGGGGCACCAAAAAACACAGAGTGCAGATTTTATCTCAGAAAAGACAAAAAAATAAATGCAGACCTGCTGCTAGGCATCATACAGCCTAATGGCATGGCAGGGAGGACTGTGGCAAATAGAAAAAGTCAACTGAGGGTCTGCATAAACATGGCGTAGAGTTCCAGAAGTGTTGTGCCTAGACTGAAGCAGAAAATAGCACATTGTATAGACTGGGCAGAAGTTGGGCTAGATGCCATATGGCTAATGGCATGGAGTAGCTGGAGCAGCAGGCTGAAGACTGTGGCATGGAGTAGCTGGAGCAGCAGGCTGGAAGGTGGTGTCCAAGAACAAAAAAAGATTGCAGAGATCCTTTTTTTTTTTGCAGAATGACAAAACTAGAATTCCTCTGCCTTGCTGAAGAAAACCACATATCTAGACAAGATGTCTTGGCAAATAATAACTCATAAGTAAATTTTTAAATAAGTTCCGTATGGATTTGCATGAGTTTTCAAAAACTCTACCAAAGCTCTCAAATGCGATAGATTTTTTTTTAAAAAACTACTAAGAAAGCAAAGTAAGAATTTCAAAATAAACTAACAGCATAACCAGACACATGATTACCAGAGTAGCTCTGATACCATATCAGTGTAGTTTCCAGAATCCAGATAATGCGAGTGCAATGGAGACTTGATCACACAAGTTGAAGCAAGTGCACACCACATAGATGGTAAAGCAATTTGAAAATAACACAAGAAGATAAATTACACAAGACAAAATAGAGAAAACCAAAATTTGATTAACATGAGAAGGCCAAAGTGAGGACTACAAATAGGAGAGTACGTAACTAACTCCTCCACAAAAGGTGGACAAGGCACCCCAAGAATAGACTGTAACTCCTGCATGAAAGGTGGTGACAAGGTGCTAACAATAGAGAAGTAACTCCCATCAAGGGAGTTACTTATGACATTCTTATGACACCTATGACACACACCTCCACATAAGCTAGCCTATCCCACAAATGTAGGAAAACTCCATGTATGCACAAGAAATACAATTTCCTTAATTAATAAATAGGGAAACATAAAAACCTACACTAATAGGTAAAACTTTTGAAATAGGAAAACACCTATTCACAATTACACCAGAGGCATTATATATGAGAAAGTATGTAAAGATTCATCTCACATACACCTTGAATAACTAAAAAAAATCTTCCTTTAAAATGTTACCATGTGCACTCAGTGGGTAATAGGGAGTCACATACTTGTATAGGAAAATTTTAGATGTGGTTTAAAGTGGTGGTAATGGGAGGTTGTCCATAATGTCTAAATTTTCATGCACTAGGTGAGGTATACTATGATAAGTATTTGATGATTAGGGGATGGGTTTGTTATAGACACTAGTACATAGAATGATAGTTATTAGATTTCGATGGTTTCAGTCAATGACACATACAAATGATCTCAACTCTTATGAATCCCTACTCATTAAATTCTTGCAATAACTGTATTATATTCCATCTATTTAAGAATAAACCAAACCAAAAACAAAAAAATAGTTGAAGCCATGGCTTCATGATGGGTTAGCTACAATAATAAAAAAAGAGATATAAAAAAATCCAATGAAAAATTTGAACCTTGTGTATGAGGCATTATAACCACTAGTGGTGGTGGAGTTGGGTGTAGTACGAGTTGAACCTTTGAACTTCACCCTTGGTTACTGCATCAGCACGTATGAAAAATGGAAAATGTCAAAAAAATTTATAGAAAATCTCAAAACAAATTAATTATTTTGTTATATTTTGGATATTCCATGATAAACTAGACCAAAAAAAAGTAGTTGGTACCCCTTGTATGTGTTTCATGGAGCCACATGGTTAAATGCATGGCTAACTATAGTCATGGTGATCCTTAAGTTTTGTATTTCACTAATTTATAAGACTAATAAATTTAATAAATTAAAAATATGTTTATTAAAGTAATTTCATCTATGAATAATAATTATTTATTTATATATCATATTATTTTATTATATCTTTAATTTATATATATTCTAATAATGGATAATATTAGAATATCCATTTTGCATTTTTAGATGTGATATTCCATCTCCAATTCTTTAGTATCATTCGATTCTCTTTACATCAACTATATAATACATAATATATTCTATAAAGTTTATAATATATATCATATTCATCTATATATTACATATTTAATGTTTAATATACAAAAATATTATAATATAAATTATATAATATTTATATAATAACTAACATTTATTTAATAAAAATAGTAAATTATCATGACGTAGTTAGTATTTTCAATAATTACCATGACATACCTAAGATTATATAAAGTGAAATAGTGTAGATCAATAGTTAAACCTAACTCAAAACCCATGACTACTAACTTGTCATTGCATCTCACCATCATTTCCCATCCCTCCTTTAAATATTTCAATAATTTAATTCTTTTTAATAATTTATTTGGATGTCAAAATTAGTTTTTATAAAGTAATTTTAGGTGCATACCGATCAGGATCAAAATCACCATGTAATGCTTTAGTCAATATGCCTTGCATTCTTCAAGGAAAGAGATAACATATTTTACCGATCTTTATGTCAAAATTGAAACTCCATTTATTTTGATTAGGGAAAATCTTTATTATCTTGTTGAAGAGCCCAACATGTTGGGGCCGAGCCAACTTTGGGTGATCAAGCTTTATCTTGGTGATTTTAATGGAGAAATTGTTTTCATTACAATGCTGCTAGAAAATTTAGAAGCAACCAAGAAACATTTATAATTTTAGGTTTGGGATTTGGATAAAAAATTGAAGTGAGCATGGGTACATATAATCAATATCAAGATTGAAGTTGTAAACACTCCAACCATTTGTGATTGTTTTCTCAGCCATCTATTAGGGTGATCAAACATTATGTGATGTGGTTGAAAAAATATCATTTACATACTATACTTAGACATGATATGTACCAACAATCATCAACATTCCAATTCCAAACCTTCATGAAAAATGTGTTAGTTAGATTTCATAGTAGCTTGCATTTGTGAAGTTATAGGATCTACATGACTTGCATCCATCAGAAGGGGGTACCCCATTTTCATGGTGGTGGGTTATTTTATTAGACATTTGTTATCATGAATGGCTGAATACTAAAACATTATTATATTTTGATTATTAAAAATATCCATGTTTGATGTGAAACTGAAACTAGTATTCCAATGCCAATGTAAATCCAGTAGCCTAAGGGATGTCTAGTTTAGGATACAATGGGAATGCAATGTCAAAAGGAGGTATGGAATTTTAAAGTTTATACTAAATTAAATATAATGTAATATTAAATCTTATATTATATTCTAATTAACTGTATAAAATACAATACAATAAAAATTTAATGTGAATATTTAAGTCAAGTATAATATTTTAATTTAAAACATGATAATTTTATAGATTATAGATTAATAGTATCACTAAAGTAAAAATTAGGTAGTCTCACTTGGTATCTTAATATATAGATATAATTCACACCTTTAAATTTTTTTATTATATAACATTTATTAGATAGAAATAAAACTAAACTGCAAATCGATTAACCTAAATGGTGAAATAAATTTAAAAAATAAAATCAACATGGTGCAGTTTGAATGCCTTAAAGAAACCTACAAAACTCTTTGATGGGAAAAATTCCATAATGGAACCAAATACAATGGAAGTGAGGAATTTTATTGTAGGGTTTCATGATGCCTTTTGCCTAATCTAGCTAGAATAGTGACACACTTGGAGGATGGAGGTATAGTATGCAAAGATAGTTTGAAGTCACATTTGCCATGGTGAGACAAAAGATATATATCTAATGTTTTTTTTATTTTTTGAAAACATCTTATATTCACCTTGTATAATGGATTATTTAGAAGGAAACATGTTTTATACTTATATACTTGTACTGTGTATAAATATTCTTTCTCAAATACTTCCCTACACTACATTTATTACTTATTTTCAATCCATTTTTATATTGAAATATTTGCCAACTACTCTATTATTTTATAATAAATTTATCCCTTAAAATTCTCCTAAATTTGGAATGACAAACAACCCTTCAAATTTCTTATGTCAAAAAAACTACAACAAAGAGTCCAAACACCAAAATGTTGTGGAAGTGGTGTGGTTTTCATAACACATAAAGTGATTATAAAATGAAGATTTGAATGATTTTTATAGATGTAATAGGACTAGGTTCTCACTTTATTGTGGTCCTTTCACTATATTTGGGAAAATATAAATATAAACTATGTCCATTGTTAATAGTAATCATTTATTTTTATTCCAAAACCATGGATATATGTGGAAATATTACATTGGGAAAGCATTTAGAAATATAATTTTAAAACCAACAAAATTAATTGAATCTAATTTGTGTAAATTAATTGTGGGTGTAGACTGATCATGATCTAAATCACCATACAATGTGTCAGTCTATGATGGTTTTAATTGTTTGAGAAAAGAGATAGTGTATTTTCCTAATATGTATGTCAAAATTACAACTCCTTTAGTTTCAATTAGGGGACATATTTATTGGTTGGTTGAACAAGATAAAATGTTTGGGTTGATCCAACTATGGGTGATCAGGGTTTTTCTTGGTGATTGCAATAGATATTATTTAGTTAGAATTTCACTAAAAAATTTAGAAGGAACCAATATTAGTTTGGAATTTTAGTCTTGGGATTTGGATAAAAATCTAAAGTGGACATGAGTACATACAATCAATATCAAGATTGAAGTTGTAAACACTCTGACCACTTCTATTTTTTTTACTCAACCATTTGTCAGGATGATTAGATATGATGTTATGTGGTTTATAAAAAATATTTTCCATATTATACTAAGACACGATCTATGATGATGTGATGTGGTTGACAAAAAATAGTCTTTGTAGTTTACCTAGACATGATCTATGCCAAAAATCATCAGAATTCCAAAATCAAACCTTCAAGTAAAATGTGTCATCTAGATTACATGGTAACTTCCATTTGTGTAGCTATAGTATTTAACATTACTTGCATCCATCAGAAAGGGGTACACCATTTTTAAGGTGGCAGGTTATTTGATTAGATGTTTGATATTGTGGAGGTTTGAAAAAGATAACATGACGTTTATTTAATTTATTTAAGGATTCATGTTTGATGTGCAAATCAAACTAGTGTTGCAATGCCAATGGCATTCTAGTAGCCTGAAGGATGTCCAATGTAGGATACAATTGGAATGTAATGAAAAAATGAGGTATGGAATTTTAAAATTTATAGTAAATTGAATACAATTTATTATTTAATATTATATTGAGTATTAATTGATTACAAAAAATTAAAAATAGGTAAACTTTGATGTTCATAGTCAATTCAAATATAATATTTTAATTTATAACATGATAATTTAAAAGATTATAAATTAAGTAGTCTCACTAATGCATAGATTAGGTATTCTCACTTGGTATCTTCGTATATGGCTATAATTCACACCTTTAATTTTTTTTATTATATCAAATTTATTAAATTCCAAGAAAAATGAACTACAAATTAATTCACCTAAATGGTGAAGTAAATCTCAAAATAAAATGTCAATGTGGTGTAGTTTGAATGCCTCAAAGAAACTTGAAAAAATCTTTCAAGAATTAAATGGTACATACATGAATGCAATTCCAAAGAATTGAGGAATGTAGGTTCTAGGGTTTCACAATGCCATTCACCTAAGCTAACCAAAATAGTGACAAGTTTGGAGGAAGGAGGTGGAATGTGCAATGACAATTTGAAGGCACATTTTCCTTGGTGAGACAAAATCTATATATCTAATGGATTTTATTTGAAATAATCACATATTCATTATGTATAATGGATTATTTATAGGGAGACATGTGTTATAATTATATACTTGTACCATGTATAAGTATTCTTTCTTAAATAGTTACCCTACACTACACCTATTCCTTATTTTCAATCCGTTTTTTAATTGAAAGATTGGCCAACTACTGTATGATTGTAACATAAAATTATTGATTAATATTCTCCTGAATTTAGAATGAAAAAAAAATCTTCAAATTAATTACATCAAAAAATTACAAAATAATAGTCCAACCACCAAAATGTTATGGAAGGGCTGTTGTTTTCATACTACACAAACTTATTATAAAATTAAGATTTCAATGATTTTTATATAATTTTAATAGGACTCGGTTTTTTTTATTCATGAAAGTGTATCATAGGGTTTATATAGTGTTAATAAACACTTCTCACTTTTTAATTCAAAGAATCCATTCCATGAGTTGTTGGTTTTGATATTCCTGATATCTATGGTAGAGTAGCGGCCAAGCCATATAACTGTTCACAAAATGAAATGTAAGTGGTTGTTGGGAGAAACCATGGTCTTGAAGATTATTTTTGAAATATGAAAGTAATCTAAACTAAGTCTAATGAATAATGATCAAAACCTAAAGTCTAAACCCTAATCTAGTATGAATATTTACAATGAAAGCTAAACTATAGTGATTTGATAAAAAGTAAGATAAAATAAGATGTGTAAGGTATAAAGAAGGGGAATATTACTAATATTTAGTCCAGACATTATGAAAAGGCTTAAATTTCATCAAATACATGCACTCAGACTAACATATGACATGAAATTACCAAAATCATAGATCCTATCTTACACCAGGAAAATGTCTAAGGATATTTGAAATAATGCAAATAAGAAGTCATATTCACTTTAAATATTTACTTCTACAAGAAAATTGCATTATCACATCTTCAAGAAAAGTATGGAAAATGGAATGATCCTAAAATATTTCAGTCAATCTAGTAGAAGCTCAATTTAGCAACTCTATATTCATATATGCACATCTATAATTCATTAAAGCAATTTAAATCTAAACATCAAACCGAAAAATGGAGGAAGCATCCATGAAAAAAAAATATACAAACAAATATGAGACAATCTTTGTAGAATTCCCTTGCTTGCATTACTTGATCCAAAATTTACACTAAGTTTTTTCTATTAAAACTTCCTCTCCTTTAGAAAAGATAATTCCCCTTTCTATATAAGACCTTGAGGTATATTGTTTAATCACTATCAAATGATAATCAACCAAGTGTCAAGGACAATTATCCTTATACAATATTTTAGAATCAGATAATCTACAAGTGGACAAACCTATTACCAATTTGCATTACACAGATGTGCATGTTTTTACAAAATAGAATATTCCCTTTTTAGATGATGTACATATTCCTATACAAATGTATATTATAAGTTAACATAATTGACTTTGATATGTTGTTTATTGCTTTTGCTTAAGGATCTTCATTACTTTATCATGTTGCTTACCAATTAACCTGAGGTTGATAATTGGCTCCATAATAGTACCCCTTCTTGCCCTCCCAACTCTTTGAGGTCTTGATTAACTCTGTATAAGGATTCATTAATGATTATAACATCACTTATCTTCTCTTCTATAGATAGGATCATGTCCAAGATTTTTTTATTATCTACCCCTATTTTGCCCTGGCTTTTATTCTTCACCTCTTTCATGAACTGAGTAGCCCTATGTGTAAATTCTTCATCAATTATTAAGCCACTAGGACTGAGGGTAGTTGGGTTATTGATCAAGCTCTATATTATATTCACCATCCATTTCTCTATTGCTTGAAATATTTAGAAAGACCTTTCATGCCCTTTGACCATTTTTTTGAATCCTTGATCTTTTATATTAATATTACCATAGACATATTTAAATGAGTTAGGTTCATTGTTTAAACCTTGAAATTTGGTTTTCTATCAATATGTTGATCAATTCCTTTACCCTATTGTATGACCCTTGCCATTGATTTACTTGGTTAATAGCCATAGTAATCTATTTTCTCACCATATCTTTCTTAGACCTTATTGACTTCAAAGAGATGAATGTATCATACATAGTGGCTTCAAAATTAGTGATAATGTTCCTTGAAACTAATAAGATAGACTATTCTTATAGGTTCTTCTTTTCTTGCTTGAGCTTTTTGATAATATCTTAATTTTTTTTTTATTGGGATTATGCCAACTTTAAGACATCCTCTTCAAATATTGAATCCTCACCTAGCTTGTTTCCTTTATTTTGAGTCAAATGGGTCAAAGGATCCACCTTTTGATATATAATTTTTTCACCACCCTCCATGATTATTGTCTCATATTACACTTTGAAAACTAGTAGTATCTAGATCAAATTTGACCCCAACTAAGGATTGAAACATTTGTTTACTCGGCCTCCATGCTTGTATGTCAATTGATTAAATTGGAGTAGCCAATATCTTTGCTTCTTCCTCTTGTAAGGCAAGGATACATGCTTTTAACTCTTGATGCATAGGAATGTTAGTATCTTTGACTAAAGCCCATGGACGATAAGTAGGAAACTTTTATAACCTTGGTTCATAAATGAACCATTCAGGAATAGGTAGACCATATATTATATTCTCTTCACTGAATAGATTTACATTCTTCAAAGGTGGTTTTATAGTCACTTTAGGTTTCTTGCTTTTTGAGACAATAATAGTCTTAACTTTCTCTTAGGAGTGCCAATAACCATCAAGTCTAATGACTTTCCCTTATCCTATTTAACTTTTTCTTCTGCATTTGAATCTAAATCATATATCATAGATAACATTCTAAGTGCATATTCAATAGATTCATTAGGATCCAATGCTATTATATGAACCTCCTCTTAAGGTAATTCTTGTCCTGCTACCTTGAAATATTTAGGATATGATGAACTTGAAGTAATTTCATTTGGTATTTTCTCTTTTGATCTATTTTTTATTTGTACTTATATTATAGTAACCTTAGAAGAACTAAAATTTTTCAAATGATATTTCCTTGGGCCTAATTACCATTTATCTTCCATTTTTTGGTCCCTATTCAATCTAGAATTATGGATTATGTTGTGTTCCTTCAATATTCTAGTCACTTCAAAGTGAGAGGATGATTTGGTGTATACAAAATTGAATGCACTAGGATCATGTTCATAAGGCACATTCAAAATGCCTTTGATTCTCAAATCTCTCTTTACCTTTCCATAAGGATCCCATTGCCCATGATCATCAATTTGTAAATTGAAACACAATTTATGCTTTGAGGTATCTTTAATGTGATCCCATTGTCTAAAAGCGGTCTTGCTAAATATCATAAGAATAATATGTAGGAGTTTCTTTCTCTTGGTTTTACAAATTCCATCTATCCCATGGAATAATTCATATGATACTTATTATTTTACTAATTTATTAGGTACATGAAATACTAATTTGAGGGGAACATTTTAGGTTCCTTCAATCCTTATGATTGTGAAATCAAGATATAACCATATGTTACCAATCACTTAAATATATTTCTTGATGAAAGGGCTTAATCTCTTCATAGGAATACAAATTATAGCTTCACTTAATGCAGTGTAAACATAGTCACAAATAAACTTGGTGTGTTCTCTATACTTATAGATGTGCAACTTTAAATAGTAATGAGATATAATTTGGGTACCATTTTAAGACAATTCTCTTTGATTTTGGATCTTGATGGTTGCACACAGGGCATCTAATAAATATGACATCATTCAAAACTTAGTCCTGTTACCATTCTTGATTGCATATATTTGTTTACTTAGGGAGATGCTGATTATATCACCGAATGGAGGAACCATTACCTTTTCAATGATAAAATACACCATGGGCACCTACATTGGCTCTACATATATTGTATATGCACATCTATACAACCTATTCAACATTATCATTACCATCCTAAATACAAGTCTAAATTTACTAATGGGTATGTTCTTAGTTGGATCCATAATAACCTAGTTACCTACTTCCAACCATATAACTAGGGTATCCATCATGTTGTGCTTCTTAGCCCATGAATTAATGTAGGTTAGGTCAATCTGGTACTTATGCAATTTGTATAAATACTCAAAGTCAATTTAAGACATGTAATCAATTTTCCTTAGGTTATGTTCATTATTAGACATACCCTTGTCTATTTTAGCTTTTTTAAAAATTATACCCAAAATATAAATATAATGAAGCACCTATGGTTTAGCCATAACATAGTGTAGACCAGTCATTTGAATGGCCACAATGTCTTGAAGAGTATCTTTGTTGGGAGGATATTCTCTTATTCCTTGGTGATAATTGGCTTGTGCTCAAATATCCAGAGCAGTTTAGAGCAATTGTTATCCCCTATGTTCAAAGAAGCAACTATGAATTCAGTGTCCTTGAAAACTCAACCTTCAATATCTAATGACAAATATTATTCAACTTCTTTCTTTGAAACATGTTTATGGGTCACCATTACCATAATCCCAATTGAATTATCCCTTTAAAATCAATAATTTAGCTCTTCTCAACTTGACATAGTGAACTCAAAGAAAATTTAGGGCTTTTCATACACTCTAGGGTTTTTTAGAGGTTTACACAGAGTTCTAATGCCATCAAAAAAGTTTGAAATATGAGCTTTGTTTACTTATATTGAATTTAGATCATGAATTTATATATTATTCATGATTTGGTCCACTAGATCTCCTAATATGATGTGTATGCTTATGTGGCATTTCCTTAATACGTAGCTCATTTATTTTTTATTTATGGTAATTGTCTCCTAGACACATGTCATCATCTTGTGCAATCCTAAATCTTGATCAAATGAACATCATTGATCTCCATCTGAGTCTTTTAGGCTAACCATGGTTATTGATATTTAATCTGAGCTTATGAAATTATGAAAATTGGCATTATTACGTGCTTCTTATGTACATTACAGATAGTCTCCATCTCTTGAATGCCTTTGCACCACATGGTGACATCATGTGTAATCCCATCTCTTTGACTCTTTGAATCACTATTTACCTTTGATCTTCCTCTATAGATTTAACATGTAACATTTATCTTAAACTAAGAGATTTAATACATACCATTTATGTGCTAAATGTAAGATCAAGTGCAGGTCATTGATCTAATCTTTATCTGATTGAATGTGAACCATTGATTTGTATCTAGTCTCAGTGATTGTGACACTTGTCACTATTGCATTTAATCTTAGGATATTTGACATGTTGACTCCAAGCTCACTATAGATTTACTTTTGCAAGATTCAACACACTCTGCTGATGTTTGACCTTGACTTATTGACTTTTGTTTGTATCAATTATGTGTACATGGATACAAACAAAAGTCAATTATGTGTACATGGATACAAACAAAATTATTGACTTATTCATCAAAATTATGACTTATTGACTTATTGACTTATTGATGTTTGTTCTGATTATGTAATATTTTACCACTTGGCATCCTCATGTTTCATTTATAACTGTGAACAATAAAATCAATAGAATAAAGCATGAAACATCTAATAGACCTAGTATAACTATAGAATAAGGTGTCAATTAATTAATAAACTTGCTTGAGACTTAGGTTAAAATTAAAATAGGTTTAAAATGTAATAAAATGTCTCTTTATAAAAATGAACCCATCTTAATAGGAACTTAGGATAAAACATTTAGACTAAGGTTTTTTAAGATGATTAAACTTAGATTAAATTAATCGATTAGGGATAGAAAGTTAGCATAATATTTTGAATGGGGTCATGTTAGTTGACAAATTAAAGGTCAAATTAACGTTAAAGTATAAAAATCTAAACACTTGTTCATTCCAATGGAAATCCATGGATCCTATAAGAAGGAAATATCTGAGTCAAATGTTAGCAACATTAGGTGAAATCAAATAAAGCTTATGCTAACATGCCAATATAAACTAGATCAATCATGGTATTAAATAGTTCATTTTGATCAATTTTAATGTCAATTTATAGCATAATTTGCAAAATTAATCAAGGCTCCTCATTTTTTAGAAATGGGGGTATGTTAACCTCAACAAATGGTTAATCTAGGGGGAAACATTGTAAAATGTTATAACTCAGATACTCTTGGTTTAAAATAATAAATAGACCAATAATTCTACTTGATCAATTACCACTATTAAGATCAATTCATGATTAAAATAAGTTTTATAAATGTATAATTAGATTCAAACATCAAAACTTAATCATGTTATGTGTGTGCTTTGATTCATTCACTGATTGCCATGGGATTCAAATAAGAACTTATAGATTTCATGACCTTAATCATTAACATAGACTTATAGCATATTTAGATATCCATTATGAATCATAATTTATGAAAAGAGAAGGCCTGGACATTGCTCTGTTGCTAGATAAACATCTATAGATCTGATAGATATATCTTTAGCTCCACTCAAGACCTTTCTTCACTACCATCTAGGCATCCATAGCCTTGGTGGAGATTACTATAATCACCTCTTCTTAATTTTTTTTTAAATTTTTAATAAGGCTTTTATTTTTTTATTTTTTCAACTATGCTTAGCCTTCTAACAAAGGTTATGAACCATAATTAGACAAGTTTTTTATGATTTTTGTCAAATGTTTGATTTTTAGGCAATCATCCTTGGTCATAAACTTCATCCCATACAATAATGTTATTTATGTGCTAACATGACTTTATTCTAATAATTTAAACTTTTTTTTAAACATATGCAATCCTTATTAGAACCAATATTAGATTAAAACAAGGTTTAAGATTTTCTAGGAATAATTAATCTATACACCAATCTTCACTAATTTCTTAAAATCATAAAACTAAGCCCATAATATCTAAAATACATAATCAACCAATGTTTAAATGTCATACCTGCATTATTGATTTGATAAGTTCCTTTTTATTATTTAAATGAATTGGATCGTGAAAACTATCTTAGAAAAGACTTACTGAAATCATGAGAACAAAATAAAGAAAAAAAAACACACAAAAAGGAAAATAAAAAACAAGAAAACAAATATGTACAAACACTATTTGAAAACAAGGAACAAGAATCAAACTAATCTAAGCATACCTACACTAATTCTAACTAATCTTATAGATTATTCCATGAAAACTTGGGGTGGAATAATAGAGAAATAGTGCTTGAGGTATTGCCCATTGGTGGGCAAGGTGAACTCCACTCCCTACAGGTATTTGGGCTTGAGGTGTTGTTTCCTAATGTCTCAGTAACTTGATAAGGGCCAATACATAAAGGAGTTAATTTTCCATGTTTTACTTTTAGCTCAGATGTTTTGTCCCATATGATTACTAGGTCTTCTTGTCTGAACACCTTAATTTTTGAACGCTTGTAAAACCATATTTGATAGTGGTTTGATTTATGAAAAATTTGAAAAATTCTTCTTCCCTTGCATCCTCCATTTGTATGGTATCAAATAACCTATAATTATCACATTCTTGATCTTCTTCCATATACTCTTGCATGAACTTGTTGGTTATCAACTTGAGAGTAATTGGAAATATTGGTTCTTGACCATATACCAATAAAAATGGTGATGCTTTAAGATCTTGTTTCACTCTATTTATATCTACCCAAAAAGCATATTTAAGCAATTTATTATAGGTTATTGGTTCTTGAACTGCATACTTTTTAATAGCCTTCATCAAATTTTTATTTTTTGACTCTAAAACTCCATTACCCTAAGGATAATGATTTGATGAAAACTTAAAAACTATACTATTATCATATGCCCACTCAGTCATCTCTATTGATATAAACATTGATCCATTATCATAGACCAATGTGACTATGTTCTAAATCTAATACAAATGTTTTCTACTAAGAACTTGATTACATCTTTAGTTCTACATTATTTTGTTTCTATTGCCTTTATCTATGTTATACAATAATCAGTAGTAGTAAGAAAATATTTATGTCCATCTAAATAATTAGGGTTAATAACCTTAACAAAGTCCAAACACCATTGCAAAAAAAGTTTGTCAATTAACACTAGCTTCAATGACGTAACTACTTTTGGTTCCTTAGTATTAAAAATCTGACATCGATGACATTATCTATCATGTTTGTATGCATCTTTGAATATTTTTGGACAATAATATCCTACCCTCAATATCTTATGAGTTGTTGTCTTTTCATAAGGGTGTCTACTCCTAAGTTTTTCATGAAAAGTAATTAATATTATAGCTACTTATTCTTTTGAAACACATCTCAAGTATATTATTTCATAATTATTTATATAGAGTATCCCGTCATTACTCAATAAATGAGTTGATTTGAGCCTCACATATTTATCTATTCTCTGATCATTCTTACAAGACAAGAACCATTGATCAGGAAATAAATTATTGCATCATACCAATCATTTGGTTGAAATTGTTATTTTTTATCCTACATGATACTCAGTTTGAGATTAGTGTTAGCAATCACTTGAATTAATCATTGACACCTTACCAATTTAGCATTTTTCATTTCAATATCATATTATTGGACTATATACATCCATTTACATCTTCTCTCTCCCAATTCACATTAACTAAGCATAAGTTTAGTGGCAAGGTGTAGCAATATTGCATATACTTTATTCCTAAGAATATAGTGTCTAAATTTTTTTACTACTTCAACCAAAGCCAATTCATGTTTATCAATTAGAAAATAATTTAACTTGAAATTCTTAAAATTAGTGATCATAAATGCAATTATAATATCATATTTACCTATTTTCTAAGTCAGAACAATTGCTATGATATGTTCATAAGCAAAAGAATAAAGATAAAAATCTCTTATAAAATATGGACTTATTGGTATAGGTGCTTGTCCTATTGATTATTTATTATCCTTGAAATATTTCTTTGTCTCTTCATTCCATATGACCCTTTCATCCCTCTTTAGCATGCCATTGAGTGGTTTCATAATCTTTTCAAAACTAGAAATGAATTTTCTTACAAAATTGATTTTCCTAAAGAAAGACTTTAATTATTTTATATTATTAGGGGGTTCTATCTTGGATATGGCACTGACTCTATCAGGATCTATAGAAATACCATCTTTATTAATTACATGTCCTAACAATTTCCATTCAATTACGTAAAAAATGCTTTTCTTAGGATTAAGGGAAATTCCATACTTTCTACAACATTCAAATAGTTTTTGTAAATGCATTATATGATCTTCCCTACTTTTCAAAAATAAAATCAAATCATCCATATATATAATGATACATTTACCTATGATACATTGAAAGGCATGGTCCATGTCTCTCTAAAAGGTAGCTCCTGCATTGATTAGTCCAAAAGGTATAATTTTGTAAGTAAAAGTCTCCCACTTTATTGTAAATGAAATCTTCATTTTATCTTCCTTGTTAACAAGTACTTGATTATAACCTAAAAAACCATCTATAAAATACATCATGGTAGAACTATTAATAATTTTAATCACTTGGTCAAGGGATGAAAATGGATAATTATCCTTTTCAGAAGCTCTATTCAAAATTTTAAAATCTATGCATAATCTAATATCTCCATTTTAATTTTTAACCAGAACTAGATTAGCTACCTAGGTAGAATGTCTACTTGGAAAAAATATTTTTTCATGTAATAGCTTCTTGACCTATTTATAAATAAATGGATCCAAAACAAGATTAACATGTCTCTAATTTTATCTGAAAGGTTTATAGGATTATTTTAAGGGAATGGTATGGGTAATGACTTGAGGGTCAAAAATATTCAATTTCTCATAAGACCATGAAATAAAATATTTGTATTTAGTTAGCAAGTTGTTATCCTTTCTTGACTCTTCATTTTTGCATGGTACACAAATTTTTACTAGCTAAGTTGACCTTCAATTCATATGTTAACTGCATTATAATATTTTCCATTTAACTTGGGAAATTTATGTGTCTTAGATAGTTTTTATTTGTCAAATAATCTTTCTAAGGTGATCATGCCTTTGGGAATCTTGTTGTCATTTAACTATATAACTTTGTCATCAACTTTGTCTTCATCAAGAGAATTCTCATTGAGCTCATCAATAATATGAGACTCAAAAAATCTTGATTTTTTATGAATTTTAGGATTTTTTGATCATCACTAAACACTTATAAATGATTGACATTGTCAAAAATTAATGGACATAGAACCAATTCAATGTTAAGCCTGTAAGAATCTTAGTTTGGAATTAGCTTAACTATAACTAAAGCTAATTCATTGAAAAAATGGTTTCTTATTTAGGGATTGAAACAATGTTGACATCATCAAATATCCAATTAAATCCCATACTCTAAACTTGTATTTCTTAAGATAAGACAATTTTCATTGATACTTACTTCTGCCTGATTGACTACAAGTTCAAAATCACCATACATTAGCAGTTTTTCAACCTTATGTTTAATAAAAACTTGTAATCCTAAGATAAATGCCTCATACTCTATAAAATTATTAATTCAAGGAAATGAATGCATATAATGAGCATTACATTCCTTACCAATAGGATTGATCATAACTATTCCTACTCCACATCCAGACTTACATCTATCACCATCAGCATATAACTTCCAAAGCTTAGGCATAGCATGAGAATATTTAGATTTATATACATGAGGAATTTAAAGAGTGTATACTCCTAATTAAAAATTAACCATGTTAAAATTTTCATTAGTTGTATTGCATTCAATGATCATGTGCTTCATCTTTGGTTCTTTTTCAATTCAAATTTGATTATGAAGTACCCTCCATGGTAACCACATATGAGAGAAATTAGTTGATATGTATCCATTTAAAGATTTGGTTCAATACTTATTGAGAAACATCCCATAATCATATATAATATTCACCACTTGGATACATATGAATTGGTGTATCCTTAGCTCTGAAGCAAGCTGCATATGCACATTTAACAATTCACCATTCACTTTCAATTTATATTTCTTTAACTGAGTTATAAATTTATCAGACTTAATAAGAGTTAAACCAAGTTTCTCACAAATACATTTTGGCATAATATTTATATAAACACCTAAATTTAAAAAATAATTATATAATTTTTTACCAAAAACTCTAATTATTAGTAAGAAAGGTGGAACCTCTATTTTATTCTTATATATTGTTACATTTGCATTTATTGGTCTTAATGATTTACTAGGTTTTTTTTAAAAATATTGTAGCAATAAGTCTATATGTTTATTAATTTGATTCAATTCATTTAAATTGATTTTAGATTCAATATTTTTCATATCCTCTACTATATTATATCCATTCTTAGTAGAAGAACTAGATGAATCAACAATATTTCTAGTGTTGTTTCCATTTGGAAGTCCTAATTGTTATCTACTTTAGGACCAGGAGGAGTATCAAAGTTGTTTGGTGTTGTAGAATTTGTCAATGGTTAATTTTATTCTTTGTTCCTCAATGGATAAGTGTTACTCAGATACTATTTGAAAAGCATTAACCTCTTCTAGAGTATCTTCAGGTTCAATCTCTTCTTAAAATGGAAAGTCAAAGGTCATCACCATGAGAGTTTTCTCTAAATATTTAGATGTCCTTATAGAATTATATTTGTTAGGCACATATTTAAATGTATCTAGTTCATCTTTAAATAATTCAAAAGCATTGAAAAATTATATACATTCCAACTCACCATGTTTTGCATTGTTATCAACCCTATAATATTCAGTTAAAGATATATCATAAATGTTTATTTTAGGCGTGTTATTATTTTTAGATGACTTATTATTATTATTATTATTATTATTATTATTATTATTATTATTATTTTGAAATCTATTTTTAGACATATTAAATTTTTGATAATAATAGTTCTTATTGGAACCCTCCCCAGTGTTACCTACTTATCTCTGTAACTGAAGAAAATTAGTACTAAAATTTTAAACCATTTTCAATATGGAGCAATTTTCAATCTTAGGTGTATTTAAATTGTAAACTTGAGAACTATCACTAGCTATTGGAACCATATCTCCTTGATTTTGAGGATGGGATCCATTTTTAGGGTTATTTACCAACCCTGGGTTCTGACTAAGATGAACATAGCTCAAAGGCAATTGGTTTAAAACTAGAGTTTGATTCAAATAAAACATATTATAATTATCATATGGGATGACATTCAATACAAGTAAATTTGTAATGATTTTAGGAATAAAATATGCCAATTGAATTTTGGGTTGCATTTGATCATTAATTTGCATAGCCTCATCATAGGCAAAGTCTAATGTATTTATAACTCCAATAGATCTTTTCATAAACACATAAGTCATTGGATCTAAGACATCCTTGTATATATCCAAATCTAAGGCTTCATTAGGTATATAGGAAGCTATAATTATACTATAAAGTTTTTGAGATCTATCATTGAACTCTCTAATGGTTTCACTTGACTCTCTCTTAATTTTAGTGAATTTTTGATAAAGGACACAAGGACTAATGATCTTTCCAAATTGATCAATCAAATAGTTATTGAAATCATTCCAAATAGTGATATAATTCTTAGGAAGATTAAGAAATCAATCATATGAATCATATTTAAATCCAAAGGGAAACATTGTACAAGAAACATCTCCATGGAAAAAATTTAGTAATCTTAAGGTAACTTAAAAGGACTTGATGTGTTCTTTAGTAGTAACAAAACCTGTAGGACTAAAAGAAGGAAAATATTTCTCAGAATTTCTAGGCAAGTCATGTACCTGACCAAGCACATTGATAGAATATATAGCTAGAGAAGCCATACCTTGATGAGGTTTAAATGTAACAACAAAAGTAGGTGAAGTAGATTGAGATTTAGAAATTCTACATTTACCTTTATCTTCTCTTGTCTTTCTATTAAATTCCAAGGAAAGAAGAGGTAATATTGTCTCAGATCAAGAACTAGTTCTTATTCATGGTAGTTTCATCTTGTAAAGTCCAATTCCTATGCAAAATACAACTTAAAAGCTCTATCTTTCCAAAGATGAATGATATTTATATCAATTATTGAAAATAAGTCTTCAATCCTTACCAATGAGTTGATTTGCACATTTTTAACTTCTATGTTCAAGAAACATTGCACAAATTTATATGAAGAATGACTATTTTTAACTACAATATCTCTAAGATACATCCAAGCATGTGAATATAAATAACCTTTACACATCTAATTTCAAATAAACATAAATTTGAAAATAATCAACTAATCTTTAAGAAAAATTACTATCACTAACTTTGAATATGTCAAATTCACAAAGCTTAAGATACCTTTACCAAAATTCCACATAAAGCTTTGAAGAATGACAATATTTAGATAAATAATCCCAAATATTTCTCAAAAACTATGAATATCAATGATCTTTACACAATTAAGATAAGAACAACCTAAATATGCACAGGATCAGCTGATATTTGAAAAGATTTCACTAAAATTAATTCAAGAAACTTTAAATTCATAAAGCTTTTGCTTAAGGACCTCCTTCTGTCACTAATTAAATTGCATGCTGATTCATGAAAATGTATCATAAGGTTTACATAGTGTTAAGAAACACTTCTCATTTTTGAATTCAAAGAATCCATTGCATGAGTTGTTGGTTTTGATATTCCTAATATTTGTGGTGAAGTAGTGGCCACTATAAATAACTATTTACAAAATAAAATGTAAGTGGATGTTAGGAGTAACCATGGTCTTGAATCTTATTAAGGAAAGATGAAAGTAATCTGAACTAATTCTAATGAATAATGATTAAAACTTAAAGTCTAAAATCTAATCTAATATGAATATTTAAAATGAAATCTAAACTATGGTGATTTGATCAAAAGAAAGAGAAAATAAGAATGGTAAGGTAGAAAGAAGGTGAATATTGTTGATCTTTAGTCTAGAAATTATGAAAAGTCTTAAATTTTATCAAAGAGATGCTCTCAAACTAGCATATGACATGAAATTACCAAAAGCATAGATCTTATCATACACTATGCAAATATCTAAGGATAATTGAAACAATTAAAATAAGAAGTCAAATTCACTTTAAAAATTTACTTCCACAGGAGAATTGCATTAACACATCTTCAATAAAAGTAAGGAAAATGGGAGGAATATAAAATATTTCATTGAAACTAGCATAGGCCCAAATTGATAACTCTGAATTCATATATGTGCATAGAGAATACATTAAATCAATTCAAATCTAAACATCAAACCAGAAAATCGAGGAAGCAACCTTGAAAACAAATATATAAACAAATATGAGACAATGTTTGTAGAATTCGCTAGCTTGCATTACTTTCTACAAAATTTACATAAAGATTTTGCTCTAAAAACTTCCTATCCTTTACAAATGATAATACCCCCTTTTATAGAAGATCTTGAGGTATGTTAGTTAGTCATTATAAAATTATAATTAACCAAGTGTCAAGGATAGATGTCCTTCTACAACATTCTAGAATTAGACACTCTACAAGTAGACTAACCTATAAGTAATGTGTGTTACAAAGTTGCACATGCTTTTACAAAATATAATATTCCCTTTTCAAATGTTTTACATGTTCCTATACAAACAAATATTCTAAGTTAACATAATTGAATTTTAGATGATGCTTGATGCTTTTGCTCTAGAAACTTCATTACTTTGTGATGTTGCTCATCAATTTACCCAAGGTTGACAATTGGCTCCATGAATAATACCTCTTCTTTCCCTACCAACTCTTTGAGGTCTTGATCAACTTTATATAATTCTTCATTAATGCTTCTAGCATTGCTTATCTTCTCCTCTGTAAATAGGATCATGTCTAAGATTATTTTATTATCTACCCCTATTTTTCCATGGATTTTATTCTTCACCTCTTTCATGAACTAAGTAGCCCTCTATGTAAATTCCTCATTAGTTATTAAGCCACTGGGACTGAGGCTAGTTGGGTCATTGATCAAGCTCCCTATTATATTTGCCATCTATTTCTCTAATTTCTTGAAATCTTTAGAAAGACCTTACATGCCCTTGGATCATTTTTTTGAATCCTTGATACTCTTTTATTAATATTACCATACACATATTGAAATGATATAGGTTCAATGTTTAAACCTAGGAATTTGGTCTTCTATCAATATGTTGATCTATTCCTTTACCCTATTGTATGAACCTTGCCATTTATTTTCTTGGTTCATAGCCATAGTACTATATTTGATCACCATATCTTGTATAGACCTTATCAACTTAAAAAAGTGGAATGTCACATACATAGTGGCTTTGAAGTTATTGATAATGTTCCCTAGAATTGATAGGATATGCTATTCTTCTAGGATCTTTTTTACTTACTTTATCCCTTTTATAAAAACTTGCAACATTTTTAACTGGGACTATGCCAACTCTAGGAAATCCTCATCAAGTATTGGATCCTCACTTGGCCTCTATCCTTACTTTTGAGTCATATGGTTCAAAGGGTCCACCTTTTTATATATAATATTTTCACCACCCTCCATGACTATTATCTATATTACTCTTTATAAACTAGTAGTATCTAGATCAAATCTAACCCCAACTAAGGATTAACTCAATTATTTACTTGGTCTCTCTCCTTTTATGTTAATTTATTGAATTGGATTAGCAAATACCTTTTATTTTTCCTCTTTTAAGGAAAGGATCCATGGTTTTAACTCTTGATGCATAGGAATGTTAGTAGCTTTGACTAAATCCCATGGATGATAAGTAGGTAGCTTTTCTAACCTTGGTTCATTAATGAACTATTCAAGAATAGGTGGACTATGTATTATATTATCTTTATAAAATAATTTGACATTCTCCAAAGGTGGTTTTATAGTCACTTTACGTTTCTTAGCATTTTTGATTATGGTAGTCTCAACTTTCCTCTTAGGAGTGTCAATAACCATCAAGTCTAATGACTTTCCTTTATCATGTTTGACTTCTTCAACCTTCTCTATTGTATGTGAATCTGACTCATATATAATAGATTAAAATTTTAGTGCATCTTTAGTATATTCCTTATGATCCAATTCTATCATATGAACCTCCTCTTGAGGTAAATATTTTCTGGCTAACTTGGAAGATTCGATAGCTGATCAAATTGAAGTAATTTCATTTGGTCTTTTCCCTTCTGATCTATTCTCTATTTTTACTTCTATTGTGGGAAACTTATAAGAACCAACATTGATCAAATTATATTACTTTGGTCTAATTTCCAAATATCTTCCATTTTATGGTCCCTATTCAATCTAGACTCAAGCCTTATGTTGTGTTCTTTCAATCTTGTAGGCAGTTCAAAGTAAGAGCATGCTTTGGTGTATATAAAAACAAATGCATTGGGATCATCTTCATAAGGTACATTAAAAATGTCTTTTATTCTTAAATTTTCCTTTACCTTTCCATAAGGATACCATTTCATATGATCATCAATTTGCAAATTAAAAGACACTCTATGATTTGAAGCAGATTCAATGTGATCCCACTGTCTGAAAGTGGTCTTGCCAATTATCATAGGAAAATAGTAAAGGAGTCCCTTTCTCTTAGTTTTAAAAATTCCATCTATCCCATGGAACAATTGGTAGGATACTTCTTGTTCTACTAATTTATCAGGTACATGAACTGGTAATTTGAAGGGAGCATTTCAGGTTCCTTTAATCCTTATGATTATACAATCAGGATATAATCATATGGCCCCCATCACTTCAAATTAAAGGGATTACTCTCTCCATAGGAATAACAATTATATATTTACTTAATGAAAGGTAAACATACTCACAAATTAACTATATGTGGTCTCTATATGATGTGCAACTTTGAATAGTACTGGGATATAATTTGGGTGTCACTTAGAGACCATTATATTTGATTTGGGTTCTTAGTGGTTACATACAAGGCATCAAATAAATAGGACATCATGTCAAACTCATTCCTCTTCTTGTTCTTGATTGCATATATCTATTTACTTAGGGAGATGTTGAATATCTCACCGAAAGGTGGAGCCATCACCTTTTCAATGATAAAATATACCATGGGCACCGATATTGGATCTACATATGTTGTATGTTCACATCCATATAATTTATTTATCATTCTCACAACCATCCTAATTCTAGGTCTAAATTGACTGACGGGGCTATTCTTAACAGGATCCACAATAAATTAGTTACCTACTTCTAACCACATTGTTGGGGTATCCATCATGTTGTGCTTCTTAGCTCATGAATTAATGGAGGTTAGGTCAATCTAGGGCTTAGGAAATGTATAGTAAGACTTAAAGGCAATTGGAGATATGTAAGAAATTTTACTCAGATTATGTTTGTTAATCAACATACCCTTGTCTATTTTATCTTCTTTATAAACTAGACCAAGAACATAAATAAATTGAAGTACCTCTAGTTTAGCCATAGCATAGTGTAGACTAGTCATTTGAATGTCCATAATATGTTCATAGAGTCTCTTTACTTGGAGGATATTACCTTGTTCCTTGTTGATAATTGACTGGTTCTAAATTGCCCAAAATATATTGTAGTGATTGTTATACCATGTGTTGAAAGAAGTAGCTAAGAATTTTGTGTTATTGAAAAACTGACCTTTAGCATCTGATGACAAATATAGTTCAACCTCTTTCTTTGAAACATGTTTATGGGTCAACATTTCTTTAATCCCAATCAAATTATCCTTTTGTAATTGATAATTCACCTCTTCGTAGATCGACATAGTGAATTCAAAGATAATTTAGTGATTTCCGTACACTCTAAGTTTTTTTTTAGGTTTATACAGAGTTATAATGCTAGTAAGTAAGTTCAACATATGAGCCTTGGTGACATAGATTGAATTTGGATCACACATTTATACCCTTCACATGCTCAGGTCTACTGGATCTCCCAATATGAAATTTATGCTTATGTGGCAATGTCTTATTACATAGGTTATTTGAGAAAAATATATGCCCATTGTTTATTGGACATGTGACATCATCTCGTACAATTCTAGATCTCTATAAAATTTACATTATTGATCTCCAGCTGAGTCTTTTTAGCTTACCACAACCATTGATATTTTATATGAGCTTACAAGATTATGCTGCTTGGTATCATCATGTACTTCCTATGTACATTGTAGATAGTATCCATCACTCGAATTCACTTGAACCATGTGGAGACATCATGTAAAATCTAGGCTTTTTGACTCTCTAACTCATTATGCACCATTGATCTTCATCCTTAGATTTAACATGTACCAACATAAGCAATTTCATTCTTAGGTGTATTTAAATTGTGAACTTGAGAACTATCACTAGCTATTAGAACCATAGCTCCTTGATTTTGAGGATGGGATCCATTTTTAGGGTTATTTACCAACCCTGGGTTCTAACTAGGATGAGCATAACTCAAAGGCAATTGGTTTAAAACTAGAGTTTAATTCAATTAAAACATATTATAATTATCATATGGGATTACATTTAATGCAAGTAAATTTGGATTGATTTTAGGAAAAAAATATGCTAATTGAATTTGGGGTTGCATTTGATCATTAATTTGCATAGCCTCATCATAGGCAAATTCTAATGTATTTATAACTCTAATAGATCTTTTAAGAAACACATAAGTCATTGCATCTAAAACATCCTTATATATATCCAAATCTAAGGCTTCATTAGATCTATAGGAAGCTATAATTATAATATAAATTTTTTTAGATCTATCATTGAACTCTCTAATGGATTCACCTAACTCTCTCTTAAATGTAGTGAATTGTTGATAAAGGACACAAGGACTAATGATCTTTCCAAATTGATCAATGAAATATTTATTGAAATCATTCCAAATAGTGATATAATTCTTAGGAAGATTAAGAAATCAATCATATGAATCATATTTAAATCTAAAGGGAATCATTGTACAAGAAACATCTCCATGGACAACATTTAGTAATCTTAAGGTAACTTTAAAGGACTTGATATGTTCTTTAGTAGTAACAAAACCTATAGGACTAAAAGAAGAAAAATATTTCTCAAGATTTCTAGGCAAGTCATGTACCTAACTAGGCACATTGATATAATATCTAGCTAGACAAGCCATACCTTGATGAGCTTTAAATTTAATAATAGAAGTACGTGAAGTAGATTGAGACTTAGAAATTCTACATTTACCTTTATCTTATCTTGTCTTTCTATTAAATTCCAAGGAAAGAAGAGGTAATCTTGTCTCAGATCTTGAACTAGTTCTGATTCATGGTAGTTCCATCTTGTAAAGTCCAATTCTTATTCGAAATACAACTTAAAAACTCTATCTTTGCAAAGATGAATGATCTTTATCTCAATTCTTGAAAATAACTCTTCAATCCTTACCAATGAGTTGATTTGCACATTTTTAACTTCTATGTTCAAGAAACATTGCACAAATTTATATGACGAATGACTATCTTTAACTATAATATCTCTAAGATACATCCAAACTTATGAATATCAATGACCTTTACACATTTAAGTTCAAATAAACATAAATTTGCAAAGAATCAACTAATCTTTGAGAAAAATTACTATCACTAACTTTGAACATGTCAAATTCACAAAGCTTAAGATACCTTTACCAAAATTCCACATAAAGCTTTGAAGAATGACAATATTTAGATAAATAATCCCAAATATTGTTCAAAAACCACTAATATCAATGATGTTTACACAATTAAAATAAGAACAACCTAAATATGCACATGATCAACTGATCTTTGAAAACATTTCACTAAAATTAATTCAAGAAACTTCAAATTCATAAAGCTTTAGGTTAAGGACCTCCTTCTATCACCAATGAAATTGCATGTTGATGCATGAAAATGTATCATAGGATTTACATAGTGTTAAGATACACTTCTCATTTTTGAATTCGAAAAATCCATTGCATGAGTTGTTGGTTTTGATATTCCTGATATTTGGGGTGGAGTAGTGGCCAATCTATATAACTATTTACAAAATGAAATATAAGTGGATGTTGGGAGTAACCATGGTCCTGAATCTTATTAATGAAATATGAAATTAAATTGAACTAATTCTAATGAATAATGATCAAAACTTAAAGTCTAAAATCTAATCTAATATGAATATTTACAATGAAATCTAAACTATGGTGATTTGATCAAAATAAATAGAAAATAAGAAGGGTAAGGTAAAAAGAAGGTGAATATTATTGATATTTAGTCCAGACATTATGACAAGTCTTAAATTTTATCAGAGAGATGTTCTCAAACTAGCATATGACATGAAATTACCAAAAGCATAGAGCTTATCATACACTATGCAAATATCTAAGGATAATTGAAACAATGAATATAAGAAGTCAAATTCAATTTAAAGATTTACTTCCACAGAAGAATTGCATTAACACATCTTCAATAAAAGTAAGGAAAGTGAGACGAATATAAAATATTTCATTGAAATTAGCATTGGCCCAAATTGATAACTCTGAATTCATATATGTACATAGAGAATACATTAAATCAATTCAAATCTAAACATCAAACCAGAAAATCAGGGAAACAACCTTGAAAACAAATATATAAACAAATATGAGACAATGATTGTAGAATTCCTTAGCTTGCAGTACTTTCTCCAAAATTTACATAAAGATTTTGCTCTAAAAACTTCATATCCTTTACAAATGATAATACCCCCTTTTATATAAGATCTTGAGGTATGTTAGTTAGTCATTATAAAATGATAATTAACCAAGTGTCAAGGATAGATGTCCTTCTACAACATTCTCAAATTAGACACTCTACAAGTAGGCTAACCTATAAGTAATGTGTGTTACAAAGTTGAACATGATTTAAAAAAATAGAATATTCCCTTTTCAAATGATGTACATGTTCCTATACAAACAAATATTCTAAGTTAACATAATTGACTTTAAGATGATGCTTGTTTCTTTTTCCCTAGAATCTTCATTACTTTGTCATGTTGCTGAGCAATTAACCCAGGGTCAATAATTGGCTCCATGAATAATACCTCTTCTTTCCATACCAACTCTTTGAGGTCTTGATCAAATTTATCTAATTGTTCACTAATGCTTCTAGCATTGCTTATCTTCTCCTCTATAAATAGGATCATGTCTAAGATTCTTTTACTATCTACCCCTATTTTTCCATGGATTTTATTCTCCAACTCTTTCATGAATTGAGTATCCCTGTGTGTAAATTCCTAATTAATTATTAAGCCACTAGGATTAAGGGTAGTTGGGTCATTGATCAAGCTCGCTATTATATTCACCATCTATTTATCCAATTTCTTGAAATCTTTAGAAATAACTTCCATGCCCTTGGATCATTTTTTTGAATCCTTGATATTTTTTTATTAAGATTACCATACAGATATTTAAATGAGATAGGTTTAATGTTTAAACCTAGAAATTTGGTCTTCTATCAATATGTTGATCAATTCCTTTACCCTATTGTATAAACCTTACCATTGATTTACTTGGTTCATAGCCATAGTACTCTATTTGATCACAATATCTTGTATAGACATTATCAAATTCAAAGAGTGGAGTGTGACATAGATAGTGGCTTTGAAATTATTGATAATGTTCCCTAGAATTGATAGGATAGACTATTCTTCAAGGATCTTTTTTACTTACTTTAGCCCTTTTATAACAACTTGCAACCTTTTTAACTGGGACTATGCCAACTCTAGGAAATCCTCATCAAGTATTGGATCCTCACTTGGCCTCTATCCTTTATTTTGATTCATATGGGTCAAAGGCTCCACCTTTTTATATATAATATTTTCACCACCCTCCATGACTATTATTTATATTACTCTTTATAAACTAGTAGTATCTAGATCAAATCTGACCTCAATTAAGGATTAACTCAATTGTTTACTTGGCCTCTCTTCTTTTATGTTAATTTACTGAATTGGATTAACAATCCCTTTTCTTTTTCCTCTTTTAATGAAAGGATCCATGGTTTTAACTCTTGATGCATAGGAATGTTAGTAGCTTTGACTAAATCCCATGGATGATAAGTAGGCAAATTTTCTAACCTTGGTACATTAATGAACCATTCAAGAATAGGTGGACTATGTATTATATTATATTCATTAAATAATTTGACATTCTCCAAAGGTGGTTTGATATTCACTTTATGTTTCTTAGCATTTGTGATAATGGTAGTCTCAGCTTTCCTCTTAGGAGTGTCAACAACCATCAAGTCTAATGACTTTCCCTTATCATGCTTGACTTCTTCAACCTTCTCTATTGAATATGAATCTGAGTCATATATAATAGATAACATTTTTAGTGCATCTTTAGTATATTACTTAGGATCCAATGCTATCATATGAACCTCCTCTTGAGGTAATTATTTTCAAGCTACCTTGGAAGATCTAGGAGCTGATCAAATTGAAGTAATTTCATTTGGTCTTTTCCCTTTTGATCTATGCTCTATTTTTACATCTATTGTGGGAAACTTACAAGAACCAACATTGATAAAATTATATTGCTTTGGTCTAATTTCCATATATCTTCTATTTTATGGTTCCTATTTAATCTAGACTCAGGCCTTATGTTGTGTTCTTTCAATCTTGTAGTCACTTCAAAGTAAGAGCATGATTTGGTGTATATAAAATCAAATGACTTGGGATCATGTTCATAAGGTACATTAAAAATGTATTTTATTCTTAAATTTTCCTTTGCCTTTCCATAAGGATACCATTTCCTATGATCATCAATTTGCAAATTAAAAGACACTCTATGGTTTGAAGCAGATTCAATGTGATCCCACTGTTTGAAAGTGGTCTTGCCAATTATCAAAGGAAAATAGTGGAGGAGTCCCTTTCTCTTAGTTTTAAAAATTCCATCTATCCCATGGAACAATTGGTAGGATACTTCTTATTCTACTAATTTATCAGGTACATGAACTAGTAATTTTATGGGAGACTTTTAGGTTCCTTCAATCCTTATGATTATACAATCAGGATATAATCATATGGCCCCCATCACTTCAATATAAAGGGATTACTCTCTCCATAGGAATAACAATTATATCTTCACTTAATGAAAGGAAACATACTCACAAATTAACTAGATGTGGTCTCTATACGATGTGCAACTTTGAATAGTATTGGGATACAATTTGGGTGTCACTTAGAGATCATTATCTTTGATTTGGGGTCTTAGTGGTTACACACAAGGCATCCAATAAATAGGACATCATGTCAAACTCAGTCCTCTTCTTGTTCTTGATTACATATATCTATTTACTTAGGGAGATGCTGATTATCTCACCTAAAGGAGGAAGCATTACCTTTTCAATGATAAAATATACCATGGTCACTGATATTAGATCTACATATGTTGTATGTTCACATCCATATAATTTATTTAGCATTCTCAGTACCATCCTAACTCTAGGTCTAAATTGACTAATGGGGCTATTCTTAACAGGATCCACAATGAATTAGTTACCTACTTCTAACCACATTATTGGGGTATCCATCATGTTGTGCTTCTTAGACCTGAATTAATGGAGGTTAGGTAATTCTAGGGCTTAGGAAATTTATAGTAAGACTCAAAGGTAATTGGAGATATGTAAGAAATTTTACTCAGATTATTTTCATTAATCAACATGCCCTTGTCTATTTTAGCTTCTTTATAAACTGGACCAAGAACATAAATAAATTGAGGTACCTCTAGTTTAGCCATAACATAGTGTAGACCAGTCATTTTAATGTCTATAATACTATCATAGAGTCTCTTTACTAGGAGGATCTTCCCTTATTCCTTGTTGATAATTGACCGGTTCTAAATTGTCCAAAATAGATTATAGCAATTGTTATACCATGTGTTGAAAGAAGTAGCTAAGAATTTCGTGTTATTGAAAAATTGACCTTTAGCATCTAATGAAAAATATAGTTCAACCTCTTTCTTTGAAACATGTTTATGGGTCACCATTTCTTTAATCCCAATCAAATTATCTTTTTGTAATTGATAATTCACCTCTTCTTAGTTTGACATAGTGAATTCAAAGATAATTTAGAGATTTCCATACACTCTAAGGTTTTTTGTAGGTTTATGCATAGTTATAATGCTAGTAAGTAAGTTCAAAATATGAGCTTTGGTGACTTAGATTGAACTTGGATCACACATTTATACCTTTCACATGCTCGGATCTACTAGATATCCCAATATGACATTTATGCTTATGTGGCATTGTCTTGTTACATATCTCATTTAAAAATATATATATATTCCCATTATTTGGACATGTGACATCATGTCATGCAATTCTAGATCTCTATCAAATTTACATTGTTATCTCTAGCTGAGTCTTTTCGGCTTACCACAACCATTGATATTTTATATGATCTTACAAGATTATGATGCTTTGTATTATCATTCACTTCTTATGTACATTTTAGATAGTATCCATCACTTGAATTCACTTGAACCATGTGGAGACATCATGTAAAATCTAGGCTCTTTGACTCTCTAACTCATTATGCACCGTTGATCTTCATCCTTAGATTTAACATGTACTATTGATCTTCAATTCAGAGATTTAATACATATTATTGATGTGTTGAATCACAATCAAGTAGGGATTATTTATCTATTATTTATTTTATTGAATGTGAACCATTTATTTTTATTTAGTCTCCATGATTGTGGCACTTGTTACTATTGCATTTGATCTCAGGATCTTTGACATATAGACTTGGAGCTCACTGTAGATTTACTTTTGTAAGATCAAACATGCTTGGAAACATAAATGTCTATTTAAGGTAATGAATTTGTCTTATAATTGAAAAAATATAGCATTTTAATACTAATCACTTAATATTATGCCATGGATACATTGTTTAATTTCACTCCACATGCTCTAGGGTAAAAATATAGGGCTTTATTTTTCATGTGTTAGTTATTTTGCTTTATCTTTATGCCTTGTAATTTCTAATATATGTATGTCTAAAGTTTACCTAAAAATTATTTTTCTTATATATAAGGATGTTATTGAGACCAACATGGGTAGTCCATATCATAACTTCATGTATTCATATGTTGATAATATGGCACTACATGTCGCTATCATCCTTGGCATGGTGGTGCTACCATTTTTTAACCAAGAAAAAATTGAGGTTGATATCTCTAATTACAACTTAAATGTTGAAAACATTTGTTATCAATGTTTCCATGTATGGAAAATACATATATGAGTCAATTATAATTTTTTATGATATTAAAATATCAAACATTAAGACATGCATGATTCCATGTTTATAATTAGGTGAAATTCAGACATGCTTGATTCCATGTATATACTTGTTTATTCTATTACACTATTATATAATTATTCATGTCAATTATAATTTTGTATGCTATTATGATATTATATAATTTGATAATTCCTCGAGATATTATAAATATTTTATGCTATTATAATTTTTATATGTTCACCTCTACATTCTTTTAGAATAAATCATAGACTAAGAAAATGAACTTAGAATTTTATCACTTGAAAGAGTTTTAAATCCATTATAGGTTATTCCTTGAACCATGAGAAGGGTTGCTTTGCATATCCCACCACATGGCTTTTCTTTAAGGGCACCAAGGTGTAATAGAGTGATTCATTTAATATTTTATCCACCCGTCATAGGTGGATATTTTTTCATCTACATATATAGAAAACTTACCCTTGAGATACTTAATTAGACCTCCCTTACTCATGATTGGTTCAATACTAGGTTTTTTATTCTCCTCACTACTTTAGGTGGGGATTGTTTGTGCCTTTGGCTATGTAAGAATATACTCAAGATGGTTTGGTTTTATATAATCCATCATGAAAGGATATTTCTTCTTAATTTTTCATCTCTCCTAAGGATGATCTACCACCTCTATTTGGGTGATGTGGCTTATGCTTTATATTTAATGATCTGAATTTAATGTTTTGAGGCTTATTATTCAATGGTATGTTTTTTTTTTACTCTCATTTATTTTGCGTCATGAATACTAACTAGCCACCATTTTTTATTTTTTGATATGTAAATGTGACACCAATAAAATATTATGAAAATGTAGGGCATTGACACATAAACAAAAAAGATAAAGTAGATAGTGACCAAAAGTTCTATCAATGTATGCAGTGATCAAAATAATATGCTTTTGGGATATCTAAGTGCTTGAAACATCTCCTATAAGTTAAATTTGAAAATCACACATGAAATAGAATAAAAAATGAATTAAATTATCATATACAAAGTGAAACAATTTTTTTATAATTTTAAAAGAAAGGTTGCAACTAGGAATATAAAGTCTTGCTATCTTAAGGTGTTTATTGGTAAAAGAATAATTGTCCTTATGTTTCAAATAAAAAAACCCTAGTTAATGTGGATACACATAATAATTTAATTTTAAAACAATCAACAATTTTTTTGGTTAATGTGTGTACTCATAAATATTAAATTGTAGAAAAAACACGTGTGAATTTTAAAATTTTACAAATACAAATCACCATAATTCACCATTGCAAATATTATTCCATATTTATTTATATTTTTGGATTTAATATAAATACGGAATATTTTTTGTCTTTCTACCTTCTCTTCCTCTTTATTTAGAGTAATAAAAATATATGTATTTCATTGACATCAAGTTCAAAGATTTTACTAGTGATCAGTAAATTAGTATTTGCAAAATTTTAAGATGAATTTTATTGTAGATATTCATTATTCAAATACATATTGTGCTACACTCATGCTCATTTAATATCATAGAAACTATAGTTATAACTTTTAGATCATAGTTTTTATTTTGGAATATGTGTTACTTGTAATCATTGTATCAAATACACATAAACAATCAACATGTATTTTCACTACAATCTAGTGTAGCTAACATAAATACAAATGGGTGGATTTTGATTGTTATCCTCAACTATTTTTTAAAATTTTTATTTGGCTGATTTAATACTAAAATCACTTACTGTGTTATGTTAGATGTGAGATATTTATTAAAAAAATTTACGCAAGGTATTATTTTGTTTCTTGTAGTTGATGCATTTAATTTGGAGGAATAATATCTCAATGGTGTAATAATAATTGGTAAATGTAATAAATTGTTATTTCTTATAATCTAAATACTAATATCCATAACAATTTGAAATGAAGGAGTTAATAAGAATTCAAAGAGTTCAATTTTATCTAATAATTTTTTGTATTGAAGCTATATAATAGTAATACTCAAAATATTATGCACCTACAAATACATGTGGCACATCATATCTCATAAATAATGAGAAAATATTCTCATTTTCTACAAAAATCAATATTCAAAATAATTATTTTTCCAAATCTATTTTTTTTAATTTATCCTTCCCTATAGGGTTTAACAATGATGGTAGACTTTGCCTATAATTTGAAAATTTTATGATATATGCCCATCAAAACATCTCATCAAAATATAGGATAGTTAAATTCAAAGAAGTAAACATCAAAGTGTAAATATATATTTCCATAATCATTTATTATTTTTGTTGTTGTTGTTGTTGTTGTTAATGATCCAAACAAAAAAATTCATTAAAATATTCACAATACTTATACTATATGTTATGATTAAAAATAATTAATAATTTCATTAAATAATGAAATTTAAATCTTATAAGTTCTAATGGGTTAAACCTACCCTAAAATTATAAATTTAATAATATTTAAAGAATCATAAAAAAAATTAACACACTTTTTAAGGAACAATGTGTATTTAATTTAATTTTATCAATTAAAATTCAAAATTTCATTAGGAAAGAGTTGATTGAATGTATACCCTTCAACTTGAGGTTAAGACTAATTATTCAAATTTTATTATTGTTTATTATATGCACAAAGGTAGTATTTTTAAATGTTTTAATTTTAACTCTTTAAATAGCTTCATATGACAAACATAATTTGTATCTTTAATTTCTTGATGCATAATCTTCTATAGTGATTTGATATATAGCCATAAGGTAAGGATAAATTCATTAAAGATACAATTTCATCTACATATCATCCATGGTAATTGAGAGGGACATGTCATAGTGGAAATAAGTTGTAATTATTATTCTAATTTAAAATCAATTTTAACTAGGCTGCATAGTGACTAGTAGTTCTATAATTATCATAAACTATATGGTGATAATTTTTGTAGTACAAAATATGTTCATATTTATTAGAGCCTCCCTGGATCTCTCCTATATTATTAAGGAGTTGAAAATAAATGCATTGAGTTAGTGGTGATTTTTTGGAATGAAATTATCATATCGTAGTGCAATTCAATTCATTAATGTGTGTGTGTGTGTGTGTGTGTGTGTGTGTGTATTCATATTTTAAATATTTAAATCATTAGCTTTGATGATAAGAGTGTATCTAGTCATTATTCCAAATCCACATGGTAGTAAGATAGATGTGGTATGTAAAGTAATTTCACCTCACTTCATCATGGTATAGTATGGGGAGCATATTCAATGAGAAAAATGGAAGTGGTAATAGTTCCCACTCCCATGAGACCACATAGGGAACTAAATAATCCTCCACATCAAGGAGTACTATAAATACCTTTTATAACCATATATAACTATAAACCCTCTAGTACTTATAGATTTATTAAATTCCTTCCATAAAAATGTATATATAAAATATCTACCATTTGGCATTATAAATTTGATTTGTATGAGCTCTATTCGACTTAAAAATAAAGTTGTATTTCATCCCAAAAATATGCTTTATTTTTGTAGACCTACATATGCTCTATTATACATTTTCTTATGATAAGTATATACCATAAACATTGTTTTATTTTTATCAAAAATAATGCATGTTCACATTTAAAAGGATGCATAGAAATATATTAATAAAATACATAAAATATACTATAATTATGAATATAATTATTCATGTAAAAATATGTTCTAGTTTATTTTTATTATGGTTGTTTCTCTATTTTTATTTCTCTATCTCTATGTTTCTTTAATGTTCTCTTCATTTTATCATATTCATTAATAAATGCATGTAAACCAATATTTTAATTCATTCAAGGATCTAGATCATTATTTTACATAGCTAAAATATTATTTAATAATCTATAAATTTAGATTACTTATAATCTAAGTAAAACATAATCTATAAAATTCTAATATTTAAACTATTTTACATGGAGTAACTCAGTTACGTTAATGTCCATGTATGAGAGGTATAAACACAAGTTGTTTGGTAATAGGAGGGTTAAGAGAGATGATATTAGGGTGAAAAATACTTTAGGTAAAATTTTAGGGTTTTGGAGGTAATGATAATAGACTGATCACCTAGAAAATCAGTGACTTTGGAGTTCAATTCAATCTCATTCATGTTATAAACTCCAAATTAGGGGGGTTTCATTCACCATCATAAAAAAATGATAGAATTGATTGAAAGGCCAAGCCACATATGGTAGAGGGGTCATAAAATATAGAGGAGGCCGAGTAATTTGATAATAAAGGTATAAGGAATAAGTGGAACCACTATATGAGGAAGGTAGGATACGATTTGGTGAACAAAAGTGTATTATAGGGACTTGTGAAATCCACTAGTGAATCAAGGAGAAAATTCCCCTATTTTGGTCGATATAAAGGGATTTGCATATTTGAGGGAGTTGATAAGGGAAGGTCCAGTTTTGGTAGTTTATGCAATCTAAGAAAATCCCATGGAGTTATAGAATAAAGAAAATTTGTAGAAGTGAAATGCATAAGGTTTATAAGCTATTGGTTATTACTAAGATAAGTGTTTTGGTATCTTTTTATGAGGAAAATATTTCATATGTGTTGGATAATGAATAATAATTTGGTGATAAGGGTGTCATATACCAATTTAATAGTCTTGGCCTAGCCTTCTGGTGCTTCACAAATGAGCTTTGGAAAAATGACAACCCTTTACAAAAGATAGCTTTGATATCTACCCATGTGTTAAGGGATTATTCATAGTGGGTTTTAAACTTTTAAAACATAGGATCACAATAATGCAAGACTAGATTTTTTACATGGATCAATATTTCCTCAAAATTTCTTGAAATAATGGCATTAGATTTGAGATTTAACATATAAATTTGATCTCCATGACAATAATGGTAGCTTCTACCTCTATTTCTAACACTTGGAACATATAAGTTTTAATTTTTTTCTTATTATTTCATAAAAAGAGCTTTTTATACCACCTCTTGAAAAGTCTTTTGCTTTGCCTCTATTGTTGGTTCCTCATTAGAGTAAATTTCAAGTTAAAATAATATAAATAAATAATCTTTAAATTATATAAGATGATATTTTAGTTCAAAATATATCATTTAATATATGACATCACCATGATGGTGACATCATCTAAAATTATAATATTAAAATATTTATGTATTATAATAAACATAATAAATCTTGCATTTTAACTAACCATATTTTGTTTAGTCATCATACACTATATATTTTAGTTATTATATAAGGAAACTTTAATTTTTAAAATATAAAATTCATTAAAGTAATAAATAATTGTAATTAGAAGTTAAACTTTTACATCAAAAGTAAAAATTAGAAACGTAGTATATTTTTGTGATAAAAACAATTTTGTGAGAATTTGATAGGATCTACATATTAATGAATAAAAATGGTTATGTGATGACACTAGTCAAGGAAGTGTAAACCAAAATGAAGTTTCAAGAAAATGAAACAAACAAGAGATAATATTTCACAAAGAGATTAGATTCAAAAGACAAACTTTCATTACACTTCCCACATTAGTCCACACTGAATGCCTTGGATAATAGGTCTATAAATAAGCTAGTTGAGTGCATGATGACTTGGATAGATAAGGTGAGTGGGTGGGATCCTCCACTATGCATAGAGAGAGAATTGAGGCAAAAAATTGGAAAAGGAACCTAAGTGGACTAAGTACTCAAGGGAACAAGTGGTATGGATGACCCCATCCACTCACTGTGTGACCCCATGCACTCACAAGTGCATAATGACATAATGATGGTGCCATAACTCACCTAATAGATCTAATTACCTCATAATAAATATGAAGTAATAAGTGTAGTAAATACCTACACCAATAAATGTGAATCTATAAAGTATAAACTATACAAAATAAAATTAACTTTATCCATTTAAAAAATAATTATTTTAAAAATTCAAATGTTACATAAACAAAAAAAATGAAGTATTTTTTTTATAAAATCGTTATAGGTTTGATTTTTTTGTAGAAAAAAGTAGTAAAAATATATAGATAAAATATAAAATTTTATTTATTAGTTATTATATAGATACATGATAATATTTAGCTCATATAACTAGGTAATATTTTAAATTAATAAATAAGAGAAAAGCTTTATATTTTTAATAGTTTAGAAGGCCCACTCTTAATCCCTATTTCCTCTGATTCCTATTTTTGTTGAGATTAACTTATTTTGATGTTTTATTTAAATTATACTATTGTAATGCACGTTTAGGAGATGGACCAAATGTTCTATTCAACATTTCATCATGTGATTTTAGATACCTCATGAGCTCATAAATTAAAAACTTAGTCAAATATTTGTATTCTTTAATAGATACAACTACAAATTCAAATCTTGTAGGCATTCTTCTAATAATATTTTCCATAATTATTAGATCTTTTTTGTCTCCATGAGACATATTTTTATTTAAAATACCCATTGCATAGGTGAAAAAATCATCTAAAACTTATGATTCCTTCATTTAGAAATTATCAAATTCTCTCCTCAACATTTATAATTTCACTCATTTCAATTTGTTGGTTCAATGATAACAAGTTTGTAAAATCTCTCATGCTTTATTTAATATGTTTTTTTTACAAATCTTGGGAATATGGACTCATCCATTATATATTATATGAATAATAAAGGCTTTGTGTCGAAATATTATATGTAACTCGATCTATAAGATTAGATAAAACATTCTATTATAATTGAAAAAAATATTGTGAAGAAGATAGAGTTTTCAACTTTAAATTCAAATGGTAATTATTCTTACATTAAATATGGAATTTTGAGGTTGAGTTATATTTTTGCCCACATAGGCCATTATAAAACAATACTAAAACTTTTAATTCTTACTTGATAACGTGATAACCTAGTCTTCTAAATTGGGTGCATTTTATTTTGGATTTAATACAAATTATTTACAAATGTGAGGTGTATGACCTTTTATTTTATTTAAAATATTTTTGTATTTTTTTTTCAAAAATTATGTTTTTTTTTGGGTGCACCATGATTATATTTTTTTTACACTTTCACATAATATTTATATATTATAAATATTATTTTATTTTTATCAAAAATAAATTTTGTTCACATATAAAATGTTGCACATGAATATATTAATCAAATACACATAAGATATACTATATTGATGAACATATTGCTTCATACAAAAAAATATTCTAATTTATTCTCCTTAAAATTGTTTTTCTAATTTTCTTCCTCTATATCTCTATTGCAATAAATTTATACTATTTTAATTAACTTAATTTATTTAAACAATATCTAAATTCAAAAAAGGATCTAAGCAATTCTTTTACATAATTAAAATCCTATATAAAACTTTAGGAAAATTGATTACTTCTACACAAAATGATTACTTCTCCACAAAAGAAGACAATCTAGAAAATTCTAATATATAATTTTTTTTTTCATTGATATTTGATGGTTGATAGATCTCTCACTCTTTTATTATATAATGAGATATTATAAAAAATACAGTGTGAGTTAGATAAACATGGCAAACAAAACCATGAGATAATCCCAACAGATGCATAAATTGAACAAAAAAACATGGTCAGCCACCATAAAATAAGCTTACATAACCATGGGATCCCAAATCAATAAAAAATAATTAAAAAAAAAACAACCAATCAGCCAAGCACTAAACATGAGAGAGACCCAAAAAAATATGATTTGTGAAATCACTCCAAATGTACATTAGAAATAGATGTAACCAAGAGGAATCAAACTAGGAAAGCACCACCTAGGTCTACATATATATCAAAATAATCATTCTTTATATATATGTCATTATCAAATATTTATTTATTAAGAAAACCTTTTTACAACCACCCCTTGGAGGGCCACCTAAAGAGTCATGACTACAATACCACACATCATTTCCACCAACATCATATTTATTTAGCCAATCAGAATAAAAAAATCCCTATCCATAAGAGAATGTCCAAAAGGGACTATCACCCCATAAGAGGAAGAATCAAGATAGTAACCCATGTCAACACCTTCTCCCTGATGACCACCACACCCCCTACGTTGATGACTACCATGTCCAATACCTACATAAGAGCCTTCCCAAATAGCCATGATGTGAGACACTACATTGGAATGAACCCTACCCTAAGATTACCTTGAATATGAATTTCACTTATCGACCATACCACTAAAGAGATCATTTTTACTATTACCCCCAATAACCCTATAGTCTCAACTATTGATCCTAATAAATTAATTCAATACCATTTTCATAGCCTCAAAGGAATTTATATAACCATGCAATATATGAAAAGGATAATTTAAATCAACTAAGATTAAGGGGAACCACTTACCTAGGAAGATTTTCGATACCACATAAAGGAAAGTATTTTTATCAAATTATGAGACCAAACATATAAAATGTTTCTCCAATTGATAAAAATAATTTAAATAAAAAAAACATTGAGAGTCTAGTCTATGGAAAATATGAGTCTTAAAATACCACTATTAACCTAATCACACCAATCCTTACCAATTCAAAAATTACTAAGAAATTTCATCAAAAACTACTAATCAACTCTATCATAAGATTTATAAATGTCCAATCTATCAACATCCCTCTATTATTTGTTTTCAAGTGGTAATGGATGATTTCATGATAAATAATGGCACCCTCTAAGATATTTATTCTAGTGACAAACCCACCTTGTTTTTTGGGATATCAATTTATCTAGAATTGGTAAAAACTTGGAATAGATCACTTTATAAATAATATCATATTTAGTATTAAAAATGAAAATAGTTATTAAATCAACTAAAATATATTTTTTATCACATTTAGTATTAATTGAAATAAAATTACAACTCAAATTGGTGATAATCTATTTATTCTTGTAAAATCTTCCATTTTCTATTCAACATCATCCCCCAAAATATGCCAAAAAATAGAAGATGTCAACTAGAAACCCATCTATTCTTGGATATTTATCTTTGATCATGGATAAAAAACATAAATAATGTCATTTTTATATAAGGGAGCCATAAAATATCTATTTTATATTTTTTAAAATAACATACGAATGAACATAGGAAGACAATTCTAGGGTTCAACATTATCTGCCTCTTGCTAGTGGATTAAGTTTTTGAAATATATCACTTCTTATTTGTTATTAAAATTATAATTGAATGTTTGAACTTTACTAATTTTAATATAATAAATGTGATTAAACATCCTTATTTCCCTAATAAATTTGTGAAAAAAATAGTTTTCAAATCCCCTTCCTTCAATTAATGTTCTCTTGATTTTTTATGTCAAAAAACTTTGTCCCTAAGGTGTAATTCATCCAAGTTTACCAAAATTAGCTTTTATTTCTAAAAATATCTACATCCACCAATATTCATAATAATTTCATTGATTTTGGACAACTCAACTTCAACCCTAGTGGTTTCCTAAAAATTAGTTTTTGAGTTGCTCTTTATTTTATTCCTTTAAATGTAATTCAATGAAATTTAGTTTTTTATTATAACTCATCAAATTTAGATTTATATTGAAGAGATGCATTTTAGTTCAAAATAAAATTTGGTTCATGAGACCACCATTATATGATCCAAAATTATAAGGATGGGCCTCTTAGACACATATTTTCAAACATAAAAGAACATTATGAAGAATACCATCCATTCCAACTTTCCATTCAATAGGAGTATGGTCTGAACTTGAGACTGAAAAAATCTTACTTTCCATATTCTAATTACTGTCCAACCAGGAGGTACTAATAAAAAACCTATCTAATACAAAAGGAAAGGAAAGGAAAGGAAAAGAAATGAAAGAATTATAACCACTGAATATGACCCTTAGATAGCAAAAAAAAATTGGCAACGAAGTGTCTTAGTTATTTTTTAATTTTTCATCACTTTGCAGCAGTTATTACTTTTATGACATTAGTGTGTTGGTGATTTTTTGTTCTTTTTTATTGTCTATAATGTTATATCTAGTTTTTTAGACCACACTTGTTTGGTTATTCCAAAGTATAGGACCCCTCTTCAAAACCCATTTTATTATTAATAAAAAAACCTATCTAGTCATTCATAAATGCTTGGAAACCCTAAGCTTTTAATCATGTAGGAAAAGAAGAATTTTTTTAGAGCAACATCTAATAAAAAGAAGGAAGAAAATAAACTGAAAAAAACCTATCTAAGACTATGAAGGATGGGGAATACCACCTATTTTGTGACAAATAAATAAAATCACATTGAAATCTATCCTAATAACAAGTTTCTCCCATAGGAAGAGAGACATTTGAAAAAAGACATGTATTCCTAATGATTATTTTTTAGGAAAAGTTAAATAGTGTTGGTTAATTATTTTTGAGTACTAGTTCTATAATAGATAGCATCATGCAAAAGAAGATGTAATTTATTTTATAATAAATTAATCTATTTTTTTAAGAATAAAGCATTAGAAAGGCTTGAAATAACTTTAGTTTATATTTCATACAATTTGTTTTATTTTTATTAGTTAGATAAATTTAGAATGTTTTATTTATTTATTAGAAAACCATGTTCACATGCAATCCAATAAATACATTATATTTGATGTTTATTAAAATGGAGAATGATTAGAATCAGTTGTAGTAATTTTATTTTGGCTATTTTGTATTTCTTCTAGTTGTACATTCTACATATATTTCATTGTTAGTCTCATTTCTTTCTAGGTAAGGGTTTATTTTTATATATTTAAAAATATTTAATTATTCTCAAAGCAAGGTTTGGGTGGATATTTTTTGTTTTATATCATTCTAACAATTTATCAAGTCAAAATCTAAAAATATTCTTATTTATTTATTTAGTGGTAATGATTATGATTATTAGATCATAAAGATGATGACTCTTTTGAGAGGCAAAAAATTATGGGAGTTATGATGAACCAGTTGATTGGGCCACTATTATAGCTAATGATAGGTAAACCAATAATGAAGCTAAGAATAAAAAATAAGAAGCTTTAATTTATATCCAAACAACTCTAGACAAGAACCTATTTCAAAGAATTACATGTGCAAAGACAACCAAGGATGCCTGCAAGACTCTATAAGAAGCTTACTGAGGTAGTGATCAAATCAAAGTAGTTAGATTACAAACATTAAAGGGAAAATTTAAGAATTTGAAAATATTATATGATGAAAGTGTGAGTGACTTCTATGTAAGAGTAAAGTATGTAGGTAACAAGATGGCTACACTTCGAGAAATGTTAAACAAAGAGGTTACTATAAAAAAGGTGTTAAGGTCTCTAACACCAAGATGAAATAATGTTTCCATCATTATTAAAGAAAGAAAAATTTGAAATATCTTGAGTTAAATCATCTGATTAGATATTTTGTGTCCCATGAATAAAGACTAACATACAAATTAAATTAAATTGATGAGAAGGTGTTTTACTCAAAATTAAATATCACAAAGAATAAAAGTACCAACACTAGTAATGAGAATATCCATGTACAAGGCAAAACCAATATTATTAGCAATCAAGGACAAGGTAAAAACATGATTTATAATTATTTGAGAGGATACAAAAGAGGAAGAGGTGGTTTAGCCACAAGAGGTAGAGGTAGAGGTAGATTTGATAAAATAAATATTCAATGCTATTAATTTCATAGTTATGGTCACTTTGATTAGAAATGTAGATTAAAATCAGGAAATGAAAATAGAAGTGTTAATAATGATAATGAGGATGGTGATGTTTCATTTAATTTATTCATTTCATATGAAAAAGTTGAAAGAAGTCTTAATAAGGCTTGGTATCTAGATTCAAGGTATTCTAATCACATGTTAGGGAATAATGTGTTGTTTTATACAATGGATAAAAATATCAAAACCAATATCAAACTTGGTGATGATAAATATTTGGAAGTTGTAGCAAAAGTAACTACAAATTTGAATACTATAGAAGGTAAGAAAAGTATTAATGATATTTATTATACCTTAAATTTGAAACATAATTTGATGAGTCTTGGACAACTATGTGAAAATAACTATAAGGTGGTTTTTGATGATAATAAATGCATAATCTATAAACAGAATAAAGTACATAAAGTTGTTACAATTTTACCACTATCTAAGAATAGAAATTTCCCATTGAATTTTGGAGAGAATAGTAACATCCTTGCAAATATGGCATATGAAGATAAAAGTTGGTAATGGCATCTCAGGTGTGAACACTTAAATTTTCAAAGTTTGAAGCTACTCACATCCCAAAAATTAGTTTATGGTTTGCCAAAGGTTGAAGAGCATAGGTTTTTCAATGATGGGTTGATGGCAAACATGCAAGAGAAAAGTTTCCAACAAGTAGTGCATGGAAGGATTATCATCTACTTTAATTGGTTCACTTAGATATTTGTGGTTGTATAAAAACAAATTATTGGTAAGTCATCATATTTCATTACATGTATTGATGATAAGTCAAGAAAGTGTCTAATTTATTTTTTGAAACAAAAAAGTGAAGCATTTGATACATTTAAGAGATTTAAATCCCTTGTAGAGAATGAAAGTGGTTATATAATAAAGTGTTTAAGGACTAATCATGGAGGTGAATTTTATTCAAATGAATTTAATAATTATTATAATTTAAATGGATCAAAACGTAACTTACAACTGCCTACACCCCCCAAAAAAATGGTGTGGCTGAAAGGAAGAATTGTACAGTGGTTGAAATGGCAAAAAGCATGTTACAAACAAAGGAATTGAATAACTCCTTTTGGTGTGATGAATTTACTATAATAATATATATTATCAATTGAATACCACTAGTGAATTTAAAAAGATGACTCTAATGAAGCATGGTATGAAAAAAATCCTAATGTCAAATATTTCAAATTTTTTCATTGTTTATCTTATGTTCATGTAGCTTATCAGAAAAGGAAGAAATTAGATCCAAAGAGTGAGCCTTGTATTTTTTTGTGTAGAGTGAAAATATCAAAGATTATAGGATTGATAATCCTATCACTAATAGTGTACTTGTGTCAAGATATGTTTTTTGATGAAGGAGGACGCGGGGGGGGCGGGGGGGGGGGGGGGGGCGGCGGCGCGGGGGTGTATGGTCATGATATAGATAAAGATAATATTGAGAAGTCTAAATCTATTTTTATTGATGGTAATTATGATGATATTACTAATAAGCAGCCCACAGGTACTTTAATACCAAGTGCTACAAATATATTAATTATCCCCTCATATAGTGCATGTATTCCAAACATAGTTCTAGCTTCAAGTACAAGTCCATTAAATAGCCTATCATCTAGTGCATGTATTCCAAGCATATCTCTAGCTTCAAGTCCTAGTTCTTCAAGGAAGGTAAAAAACTTGTGTGAAATTTATCAAGATACAATAATCCAAACACATGAAGAATGTCCAAGAGGTGAGATGGTAAATTATTATTTAATTACACAAGCTTATTTTTAACCATCATGTTTTTAAGTTGGACATACTAATGATATTTGGGTGCAAGTAATGCAAGAAAAAATGGATTCCATTAATAAAAATAATACTTGGAAAATTATAGAAATTACACATGACAAAAAGTGTATTGGTAATAAATGGGTCCTTTAAGACTAAGTATAATAGTTATATGGTAGTGTTGAAAGACACAAGACATGTCTAGTTGTAAACGGTTTCACTAAGAGATATGGCATAGATTATGAAGAGACATTTGCACAAGTTACAAGACAAGAGACCATCGAATGGTGATTTCACTATCAACTCAAAATAAATGAGCGTACATCACATGGATGTGAAAATTTCCTTATTTATTAAGTACTTAGAAGAGGATGTCTATGTACAACAACCACAAGTTTTTTAATACAAGGTAAAGAAGAATTAGTTTACAAGTTAAAGAAGGATTTGTATGGCCTTAAACAAGCACATAGAGCATGATATACAAGGATTGATAGATATTTTTGGCATAACGGATTTAAAATAATTAAAAGTTAGCCTACTCTTTACTATAATCAAGAAGGTAATTATATTTTTATTATAATTTTGTATGCTGATGAATTTTTATATATAAGCAATAATTCTAAGATGAAATATGAATTCAAAATTGTAATGATGAATGAATTTGAAATGAAAGATTTAGTTCTCATGAAATACTTTTTAGGGATGGAGATTAATCAACGTAAAGATTTAATCAGTTTCTCTTGTATCAAGATATATGTCTAAGCCATGTGAAATTCATATGAAGGCAATCAAGAGAATTCAGAGGTATGTGAAAGGTACTATTGCCTTTGATATTCATTATTATGCTACTAAAAGGTTTAAACTTTTTGATTTTAGTGATTTTGATTGGGGTGGTAGTTTGGAGATTGAAAGCCAACATCTGGGAATTATTTTTCATTTGGTTCTGGTGTGGTTACATGGAATTCAAAGAAGTAAATTTTGGTTGGTCTTTCATCTACAATAGTAGAATATATGGCAGTCACTTCAGCAGGTACACAAGCATTATGGTTCTGAAAAGTTTTAGAATAAATTGGAGAGAAACAACATCAATCTATAGTGATTTTTTGTGATAATTTTAGTGCTATCAAATTATCCAAGAATCTAGTGCATCATAATGTATGTCAAAGCATTTTGATTTGAAGTACTATTTTATTTGAGATTTAGTTCAAAAGAAAGATGTAGGATTAAAGTATATAAACACACACAAACATGTTACATATATCCTCATTAAAGCTATGGTAAAATATTATTTTTTGAAACTTTGAGATCTAATAGTTAATTCACTCAACATCAAGGGGGAGAATGTTGGTTAATTGTTGTTGAGTCCTTGTTCTACAACAGATAAAGCCTTAGAAAGGCTAGAAATAACTTTAGTTTATATTTCATGTAAGTTGTTTAATTTTTATTATTTAATTAAATTTAGAATGTTTTATTTATTTACTAGAAAGCATGTTCACATGCAATTTAATAAATACATTGTATTTGATTTTTATTAAAATAAAATATGATTGAAATAATTTGAAGATGTAATTTTATTTTGGCTATTTTGTATTTCTTCTGGTGATGCATTTTGCATATATTTTGTTATGAGCCTCATTTATTTCTAGGGTAGTGGTTTATTTTTATATATTTAAAAATCTTCAAGTAAGTGTGTACACATTGATAAGAAATAAAACCAAATTAGCAAAAAGGTGAGAGACTTTGTACATTTTCCAATTTCAACCCATGTCATACATACTTATGGAAGCTAAAAATGGAGACCATAACAAAGGAAAAACACTGTATTCTCCTATTGTAGGTAAATATTCTCCTTTTCAATCATTCCAAAATATACTTAATTAAAAAATTGGCATCCTCTTTGGAAAACTTAGTTTCTTAGATCAATAAATGTTTAGCTTCAAAGAAATTAAGAGACACTTAACCAAACATCTCTTCTTATGGGAATTAAGAACCTTAACATTCCATGAGACAATATTTATATCGATGTTGGGGGAATTTCCATCCCTCACTTAGATTTTGAAAAAAAAAAGTTAAAGTGCATTGGCTACGAGAAGAAACCTTAGTTGTTGATTGCTCAGCCAAGAATTTCTTGCCCCTTTTCCCTTTTCTCTACAATTTACCTCAGAGGAGGTTGTTCGTTTAAGAATTTATGAGAATTAGTCTTGAATTTATTCCTTCATTTGAATTATTTCCAACTTGTTCCTTTCCTTTAGCTTGAAAATTCCAAAGATTAGAATTTGTTTATAAAAAATGTTTTTCTTTGATTCCAAAAAATGCTTCAGATCATCAATAGTTTTTAAAGCAAATAAGCCACCTTTTAAGATTAGTTTTTAACAAATTTACAATATTTGAGCAAATTTTTAGGTGAGATGGAAATTTATTGATTCAATCTATCCTTAAAACTAATGTAAAAGTCATATATAGAGAATAATGAGGCTTATAGGACAACCTATTTTTTTAAGAAACTTCTCAAACGGATTACTTTCCTTCATTTTTCACATATTAACAAAAACCTTGTTATAAATTCTTGGATCGAATACCAAACATTATTTATTGATATGAACAACCTTGCAGCATTAAAAACATCTAAAGTGCATATTTTCCACTTCAACCCTTTAATGCCAAATTCTTGTTTGATGTCATCGAAATAAATACATATTTTAACATAAGATGCTAGGAAACCCTTTTTAACATTTGAGTCTATCTGAATGAATGTACCCAAAGACTTACTAATCTCTCACAAACACTCTTCCTTCCAATACCCTGCAAGTAAGGCATACAACTTAATACAAGGAAACATCCATGCTTTGATGAAAACACATCAAAATTCATAAGCTGTATCCAAAGACCCACCCCTGCCATCATCCATGGACCGCCATTAACTATTTTATATTGATTAGCTAAAATTATTTAATGGGTATGGGAGTGGGACGATCAGCTTGGTGAAAGTCAAAATCATTATTTCATTCCAAACATCTAACAACTGCATAATCTTCGAATGAAGAAACTCAGCTGCAAAATAATATTAATATACATTTGTAAATAGTGAAAATAAACCATTTTCTACATTTTATTCTAACTAAAAAAAATAAAATATCTAACACACACACACATATTAACAAATATCTAATAGATTCACCAAGATATTATTATGCAAAATGACGTATTCTATTTATAATCTTTGTGCCTTAACAATAATAACAAGCTCGTTGGTCATTTTTAAACTCGCTCCAGAAAGCCCACGACTTTAAAAGCTATGCAGGTCTCAAATTTATAAGCTTCATCTGCAACGCAGATGACATTGAACAACACTTTTAGTGATTGCTGGGTATTGACATTGTCCTCTCTTTGCTCTGGATCTCTGATTCCTGCTCATTGAAGTTGAACATATTTACGGAAGATAGCAATAACATAAAAGTATCATTGCTTGGCAAAGCTTTGTATATTTTACCATGACAACTATCATTGCTTCTGCCTTAGGTGGCAAAGATGTGTATATTTTACAATGACAACTATCATTGTACCCCCAAATGACAGTGACTCTACACTTGCACCGATAGGAACATTTGGGGCTTTGTAAATTTCAGGTTCACAGGTTGTTATCCTATTAGTAGTCTGATGTTTATCTTCAGGAGCATTTTTTCTTGCACTGTGACTTAGCCAAATTGGTACCCAGTCGTTAAGATCTTGAAATGAAAGTTTAGCTTCCTACTTACACTCACGCAAATAAACCCTAAAATAATAACATAAACACCTAAAGCCAAGTCCTAGAGCCATTTACTAACCTTAGATTCTGACTTTGTAACTTTCTAAAACACATCGAACGCGGAACATCTGTTTATAGATAAAGAAAACAAAAACATGTATATATTTAAACCCTTACATAGATAAGCCATAAGACATGCATCCAGGTAACAGCGAGAGGAGTGTCTACATGTAGGAGGCGGCATAATAAGTGCAGATGGCAGAAGTGGAGAAGCCATTAAAATTAGAGCCAGCTGCTGCAGTGTAGGCGCCCATGTTGGGAAACACCAACCAGTCGCCGACTTGCAGTTCGGGAAGCAGGTGATCGGTCAGTACGGTATCCAGAGCGTCACAGGTCGGCCCAAACACTGTCGACCGATATTTAGGTAGGCCATTGCAGGAAGGATTAGAGCGCCCGGACCTGCACGCAAGAGGCAGCGCGGTAATAATTGCATGGTCGTAGAGCAGACAGTTCATGGAACCGTAAATACCATCGTTTATCCAATATTCTCTCACCTCTCCTCTGACCCGCTTGCCGATAATATTCGTAGCAAGGGAGAAGGCCGACTCTGCAAAGTAACGGCCTGGTTCGCCGACGACGGAGACGGACGAGTGATCAGGAAAATAGGTGTGCAAGGCGGCTCGGACCGTAGCGGCAGCGTCTGCAAAGCGAGGTCCCGCGGCGAAACCGCCTCCGATATTAACCATACGAAGGTTGGGCAGCCCCAAGCTAGAGGCCGTCTGGAACACTCCTTTGACGGCGGCTATAGCACCCGTGTACACGCGGGCGTGTTCGGCTCCGCTGCCTACGTGGAATGAAACGCCAGCAACGCTGAGACCTGCACGCTGAGCGGCCTGGAGCAGCGGCGCTACTTCATCCGGCAGGGCTCCGTACTTGGGACCCAACGGGCACCGTGCGTCTCCGTCGTCCGGCGCCCGCAGTCTCAACAGCAGTGCGCAGCGAGGATGCGACCTCATGATTTTATCCACCTCCTCCTTGGAATCGAACGTGGTCAAATTGACACCGACGTAGGCTGCGTATTTGAGATGGGTCTCCGCTTTGCAGGGGTTGGCGTACACGATCCGATCGGGCGACACGCCAAGGGCGAGCACAGCCTCTATCTCTGCCCGGCTGGCGCAGTCGAAGCCCGCGCCGAGGGTAGCCAAGGCGGATAACAAGGCCGGCTCTGGATTGCACTTAACCGCGTAGAAGGGGCGCACACGAGGCAGCGCCTCCTGCCATTTCTGCAACAATTGCACCACCACGCCCAGATCGAGGACATAGAAAGGCTCCGTGACGCCCTCCTTGTCTATAATTGAGCGCATAAGCTCGTTTAAGGCTTCCTCAGAGCGCGAACGCAAGGTGCTCACTTTTAGGCCTCTCAGACGCGGGGCATTCAACATCCTCTGCAGGGCCGACCAAGAACTCGAACTTGACTCGGGTTCCATTTTGTACTAGAATGGTCTGCAAATCATCTGTCTCCTAGGTGCCCTTTTATATACATGTTCTCTTACTTCCCAAGTGAAGGCAAGGCACCGGCTTATGACTAGAAAAGTGCCTGCAAATAATTTAGATTCAGGATGAGGCGGGTACTTCTCATCCTCTCTTTCGGTCACCTTTTTAGTACGGTAACTATTTATTCCGTTAAACAACATAATGGAGAGAATAGCTCTATAATTGCTGCTTTTTTGTACAAGGGAATCGCCTACCTTTACAGGCAACCACAAGAAGCTTTCACTTCGGATTCTTCAAAAATCAATCAACACCCTTTTACCGTTTATAAACATCGTTTCCGCTTCATGATGCTTTCCAAGTTATAGCAAGGAGAACTTACTACACGTATCGACTGCCATATCATGGAGCTCGACTTCAGTTATTCTTGAATTTTTTATTTATTTATTTGTTTTAATATAGATACAATACATCTACCCATGAACTTTACATTATCAAATTTAAAATAATAAAATCAGACATATAATTATATTTCTTTTTGCTGCGCTAATACAAGAGAGTTTATCCGATTTTGTGTAAATCTAGAGTTAGATTTAGATAATGAGGTCAATAGAAGTACGTATGTATATGTGTAAATATATGTATATATATACATGAAAGAAGAATAGTGTCGTTTCTTTTTTAAATGAAAGATAGGAGAAAATTGACTTGACAATCGTGACCGTCAGTATTATAGCTTCAGAAAATTTTACTTAAATTTTTAAAATTTTAAATAGATTTTTAAAAAATTGATTTTCTTGTTTGAAATTCTAATAAAATAACATTTAGAAGATTTTGAAAATATGAAAAATATATTATGGGGCATGTGTTCTTAATTTTATTATTAACAAACTCTTAAAATAATTGTACACTTTTAATAACAATACACCCATTAAATAAGTCACTAAAAAACACTTTCTCAATTAACAATTGTGAGAAGGGTTTCAATGAAATTCATCTAATAAATATATAAATAAAACTTTGTAAAACTTTCTTATAAATATTTTTTTTAAATATTTCTCTCAATAAGGTTTTAGCTTTGTTTAAATGAAACCTAATTGCTATTAATAGTTTACTCCAAAAAGAAAGTATATTTATACATAAGACCATATTTTAAAGTTTTAATTAAAAAGGAAAATACATAAAAATATTGTCCATGTAAAACCTTAATCTTAAATAATATTTTATAATTTGTAATTATTTTATACTTATTTCTTGTTATATATTTTGATATGCATTCTTTAATTTTATTGATTATTTTTCTAACTCTTAATGTGTTGCTTTAAAAAAGGTTTATAAACAAAATTAAAAATGTTAATCAATAGTTACATGGTAAGTCAAACCTTGTGAAAGCATAACAATGGGCCTTATTTGAATATGGTCACTGGTAAATATCATGCATGAACACAATTAAATGTCTTGTGCATGTATTGTAGTGGGTCAAATGTAAGTTGTATTTGAATCCAATACAAAGTATGAGCACACCTTCAAAATTTTATGTTAATAAGAATTATTGATTATAATAAAATATCTCAATTTCAATCTCATGGAAGTATTTATACAAAATTTTAAAGAGAAATACAAAATTTATTGGGGTTGTCCATGTAAAAGATTCTGAATTTTATTCAAGTTTGTCTAAGTTAATAAATTTAAAGATGCATACAAATATGTGTTGTGATTTCTTTGTCATTAATCCTAAATTTACAATTCTTTAAGTTGTATTTTATTGTTATTCAAATTGAACCCAAAACTATTAGATTTAAATAAAAATAAAAAATATGTTTATCATTTTGTAAATTAAGAGAAATATATTTCATTATTTTTAAGATCATATTATAAACAAAAATTTTCTTCACTTTCAATTTCATACTAATATGTTAAACACACAAACAATGATATATAAAAAAAGTTATATTAAATTTATTTTTAATTTAAATTTAACAATTTTTTATAAAAATTTATAAATAAATAAAATCATATAAATAATTAAATATTACCAATCTAATTGAAAAATAATAAAATAAAAACTCACAATCTTCTGCATCAAATATCCCTATATCTTAAAATCTACAAAGTCTATAAATATTCCTTTAAATCTTTAAAGTAAAAGTAAAAAAATATAGGAACAATAATCCTCCCAGAGCAAATATTATCCAATTTCTTGGAATCCCACTTTTAATACCATAATTGGGTGGATTCCATTCTTTTCTAAACGGCATTATCAAATATTAACCAAGAGAAAGTTGAACTAGACATAAATGCATATTAATATCAATGATATCAAATTTGTTAGAGATATTGTTTGACATTACATTTTGAAATTTAAAATAGCTACAAAAGTTATAAGATTCTAATTGGAAAAAAATTGATCAAACATTTGGAAATGTCATATCTTTGTGAACTTTCGAATGGAATATTTGAATTCCAATTTGCTTGACCATTCTTAATAAAACTCCATTATAAATGCCTGAATAAATGTGTGCCTCCTCTTTGCCCCTTTTCGACTAACCTAATTGAAGCATAAAGAAACATCACATTATTTTGTAGCATTTGAGGACACATTGACATGTGTTTTGACATGTTTTGCGATGCATCTATGCATACATATACAAATAATAAATAGAAGGTTTATGCTTACTAAAAGTAACTAGCATATGGAAAATAACAATTTTAGTTTCGTTCTCATGGGTTTAATATATGGTAAGGAGGAAGAATTCAATTGGTCCAGGGGTTGGGGTTGGGAGTCTCATTAGAAGGTTTTACTCTTTTTTTAGTTGCGTTTGTTTGGCTTTTTCGTTATCTAAGGATAATAGGAAGTTAGATTATGGTCTGTTCGATTGGAATTGGCAATTTTTGGGTTTTATTGAGAGGATATTTTTTGGGTAAGATTTGGAAAGGAAATTTTAGTTATAACATCTTTTTTCATGAAAAAGGTTTGATTGGACCAAACCAATTTTACTTTATTTTTATTAATTTGCAAGAATTAGTGTGTTTTAATTGTAAGTAGTTTGTTTTGGATCTTTGAGTCTAGAAGAAGGTGTCCTTTTTTGGTTTGCTTCGTGGATCCCTTAGGAATACCTCTCTAGCAAGATGTTTTATTTAAGTACTCTAGGAGTCCCTATGGATTTCTTCTTTAAAATGCTCTTTGGATCTATTATGAGGGGTCCTTCTTCATCTAGTTTTTCCCTTTGGGGACATGAGCCATTTGGTGCCCAGGATGGGTGTTTGGGGGTTGTCATATCAATTATGTTTGAGACCTAGGCCTCCACCTCTTTCACCCAAATTGGCTCCCATGCCAGTTATTTGTGGATTTGTACCCAGATTGGTTCTGGATCTAGTTAAATTCTAAATTGGATGGTTCTTTTCATCATTGTTGACTCTAAACCCTAAAAGTCATTTTGGTGACCTTTTTTTATGGAGACTTGGACCTCCATTTATGTCTAGGATAGTTTTTTATCCAATCTAAATCAATTTGTTGGTCCCTTGGGGACTCTGGGAGTTCTTTATTAGACCTGGGCCTCTAGTTATTTTTGCCCAGGGTAGTTTTTGGTCCAGTTAAAATTGGCTAGTTATTGCATCAGTCATACACAATAGACTTAGATTCTTGGGGCCTTTACTTTTTCTATCCAAGATGGCTCCCATACCAATTGCTTATGGGATTTCTGCTTCATTCATGTTGGGCTCCATTTTGAGAGCTTATGGTCTTTTTTGGCTCTTTCTCTTTTAGATCTCATTTGTATTTTTTCTCTATAGCATGGATGTAATCAACCTGCCTATCTTCATAAACTTTGGTGATAGCATGGATCACATGATCTACTATAGGCATAGAGCTAGTAGTAGGTATGGGATAAGATCTAGATTTACTAATCTTGAAGGGAGGAAGGATAGATATAACCACTAGTGTTTTCTCTTGTCTAGTAGTAATAGGGAGATACTCAAAAGTAACCAATGAAATATATGCATGTAAGTAAAAATCATGAATGTGGAGTAAAATGCATGAAATTTGAGTTGTGAGTTGTACAATAATATGTTTATAAAAAAACATTCCACAAGAGAATTAGCAAGCAAAGGATACAAAAGATGTATTTTTACATGAATGTATAGAAAATTGTGACATAAATCATAAAATTTCTAACATGTTTAGCATGATAAACATGAAAATCCTTCCATATGAGAGATAGAAATCAAGGGATAGAGAACATGTATTTATGCGTGAATGTATAAATTTTTTTGACATGAATCATAAAATTTCTAACATATTTAGCATGATAAACTTGAAAATCCTTCTGTATGCATGATAGAGAATATGCAAAAGGAATATTGAAATTTTGTGCACTTTTAGCTATGAATTTTGTAATGCCATTCCTTATTATAAAAAATAAGCACTAAATGCAAAGATTGTATTAACATATGGTAAACTTCATCATTTATGTACATTATTGGACCAATGATGGTCTCTTTGTTATTTGCAAGAAATGTAAGAAAAATTTGCAAATAAATGAGATCCATTTTTATAATCTAATTATAGATGTAAGGTGATACCTCAAGAAGCAATGGGACCTAGTGTAGGTAATTAGGGTTTTGAAAGATGCTTATTTGAGAAATTTACTATGAAAGTTTGAAATTAAAAGTGAATTTCTGAGTTATATATGCAAGTAAAAAATCAAAAAATTATTACAAAATTAGTGATTTAATAGGACCTAGTAGATGCAACTAGGGTTTTGAAAAATAAATATTTCTAAAAATTACTATTGAATACTTTAGAAGAATTGAAGATGGTAAAGAAGAAGAATAGGGTGATGAGATATATTATCTGATATTATGAATAAAAATTCAACTTATTTGAATCTAAACTAAGCATCAACTCCAAGGAATAAGAGGAAATAGTCAAATGGGTGGAGAGTCAACTTAAATTATGATTGAAAGCCTAGAAGAAAAAAAAGAAGAATGTGCAAGATATGTAGCTAAAGTGAACTCTTTGAAAGATGAAGTGAAACAAGTACCAAATAAGGTCAAGTCCTTTGTGAGGCTTGAAAAGAGTGCCAATGACCTAGACAATATTCTAAGTACTCAAAAGGCTTATAATGATAAAATAGGCCTTGGATTTATTAAAGATCAAGAGAAGGACACTAATGTGATCAAAAAGGTCAAAAATCAACCAAAGAATGACGGCAATAAGAGAACAAATGTCAACAATATAAATAAATCTAATAACATAAGGTATGTTAATCCTTTCAATGGCTATTGTTATTCATGTAACTAATTTGGTAATAGATTAAGGAATTGTATAAGGCCCTTAAAAATTGAATTTTCAAGGAGCTATGAGGATAACTATCAACCAAGAGGTATGGTTCATGGTATGTTTTCAACTAGATGGATAATATGTTTCAGTTGTCATAAGGTTGGTCACATTAAAAAAAAATTGCAAGCATGATTTCTCAAGATAAAAAAAGAAATTTGAGGCTTCTAGAATATAAGAAAGAAGACAAGACAGTAAGTGGAAACCCAAGATAGCTAAGGTTGATGACTAGTATGCAAACTGGACTATTTACGATGGTGGAGCATAATTAAGATACAAAGGAATGCCATGAATTTTTTATATTAGCTCAGATTATTGGTGGAGTCTAGACCAATAGATCAAGACAAAATATTTCCCAAACAAAGATTGAGGGGGTCAAGCTAGAAGGACAAATCAAGCATATCAAGATCATGGAGGAAGTTAAATCCTATAAGTACATGGATATTTGGGAATATCCTAAATTTATGCTATTTTAGTTCTCTAGATAAGAAGTGACTCCATTAGGCTTCGTGGAGGCACTTGGCTAGTAAGAAAGAAGCATGAAGGATACTCCATCATAAGGGGAGTTTCATGGTCTTATGTGACCTTCAAATTCAAGGTTAAATCAAGAAGTCTACCATGGGTGTGATCATAAGAAACAAGTCACAAAAAATTTGCATGATTGCGTGATCAAACAAAGTCATAGTTCAAAAAATGTCTTGAATTTTCATGGAGATAAAGGGAACCAATCATGTCTCATGAGTAGGTATATGAGCTTGGTTTGTACTAAATTTTTTGATAGAAAGAATTGATGAGGTTGTTTAAGAGAAAAGGTATGTTGCCCCAGGTCCAAGGATGAAATAGCTGCCAAGAAGATGAACCTTTGTCATTAATGTCAAAGGGTTGTTACAAGATTAAGAATTGAAGAAGATCCATCTTGAAATACAAAGAATGATATATTATGATTAAGAGTGTTTTCAATCAATGACAAAGGGGGAGATTAATGAGGTACATTCCTATTATTATTATTAAGGAATTAATAGTGTCATTGATGTCCAAATTAATTTGAATATCTATGTCAAAAATCAGATTTGATGTCATGCTTGGTGAAGTGGTGTGTGACAATTTTTTTTGTTTCTCTGTTGAGAGAAAATTGGAAGGGAACTTGGTATTTCTTATGAGGTTTGATGACATGTCAAGATCATGTTAAAGATACAAGGGAAACATCTTGATTGAACTCTAAGTACTGAGGAGCATACAAGGTAAGCACATGGGTCAATAATTCCTTGTATTATATATGAGGTCTTAGTACAAGGTTGTGATGTTACAAAGCTCATGAGTCTATTGAGAGTATTTTTGTCTTCAAATAAGAATGATATCATTGAGAGTTGTATTTTTTGTGTCCAAACTCTAAGTAATAGGTATCTTGATTAGCTTGGTCTAGTTCTAAAAGAATGTGTATGCATGGATAAGTTTTGTGATTTGGGTTAGTATATGCATAAGAAAGTGTTCTAAGCTATGTTAAAAATGAAAAAGATATTAAAATAAAATATGTAGATCAGTTTTAAGGTCTAGTTTTTATGCATATTAATTACATAAAGATCTATTGAAATGGCATAGGCTTGGTAACATGATGAGTTGAGTCATATGAGACCTATGTAAGCAAGGTTGATAGGTTGTGAACATGATATGAGATCTTTTGACATATAAATGAGGTTTTTAGGATAGTTCAAGAGGTTTCAAGGCATGATCATAGTCTAAGTATGACTGGTAGTGTAAGGTCTAGTATGAAAAATGTCCTATAGTGGCCTAATGATGGGCCAAGATCATTTCCAAGGATGCCAAAGCTATTGATAACATTGAATAGGTGTGAGAGGTTATGTTAAGTATGTTTAGAAAATTTTAAAACATTTCTCAAATAAGAAAGCATGAAAACTAGTGATAAGATCCTCTGTGTACATAGAATGGGGTGTTACAGACCCGAGAAGAAAATTTTTATGCTCATTGGCACGTTCAACCTTTGCATGAGATCTTAAGCACTTCATGTAAGTTGAGGAAGGTCCCTAGATTGATTTTCCTAGTATTGGTTTTGGATTTGAAGGTAAATATTTTATGAATGATTTCTAAGAATGGAAACTATTCAAAACCCTTATAATGCCCTGATAAGAAAGATCTTGTTAGTTATGGCTTATAATGATCCTGTTGACTATTTGTTGTTAGTGTTTGGAGTGTTCCTAAGGCTTTTTGATCTATATGGTAAATACTAAGGTATATGGGGAAGTATTTTAATTTATAAATATCATATGCATATGCTTTAATGTGTGGAATATGTGTCAAAGTTGTATATATGGTTCAGATTTGCAAGATAGATTTTTTATAAGTAAGAATAACTAATGGCAAGAAGACCTAATTGGATGGTTTATGGAGTGAAAAGATCCAAATGGTGTTAGGGACATAATGATAGATTATTATAGGTTTATTCATGTGTCATATGATGTTTTTAATCCATTGGTGAAGGCTCAATGTGTTCAAAGGAGGTATAAGTAAAATGTGTGCTTAAGGAAGGCCTAATTCCATTAGGTTTCTATTCAGCCTAATGGTGGTTTTAGCCCTTAAGGGTAATGACTAACATATGTAATATTTATTTCACTTTTGAAACATGTGTAATGATATATTTAAATTATAATTGAAGTGTGATGAGGTCCTTGGTTTACCTAGATGAGTATGAGAAAGAATCAAGTATAAAGTCAAGGCCTAATAAGCCTATTTTGACTAGTTAAAGTATTGAGCTATTGAGAGAAAGATATTGATTTTTGGAAAATAGGTTAAGGGCTTGAAGATAAAGATATCTAATTTGAATATTCCATGAGTATATAAATGTGTTTATGTGGATATTAAGCAAGGTCATTTTACCTAATTCTACCAAGGAGATGGCTAATTGAGTGAGAAGGCCTAATAGGCTGTTTCAAAGAGAAAGAAGTGTGAGAGAAGAAAATAAACGATGTCATCTTAGTTGAGTAAGTAATAGGTGTCCAAGGGTGATAAAATATTCAAGGTATCTAATTTGGTGATTGGTTGCCTAGGGGGTTGGAACCTCCTTACAGGTTGAAGCTTGCTAAAAGCACTAGTTGAGTTTGTGCTTGACTAGTGAGGGATTGGTGCCACTTAAAGTTTGATTAATTGCTTATATAATAATAGTCTAAGTTATGTATCAGTGGTTTTTCTTTCTATAGAGTTTTTTCCATATATATCTCATGTTCTTATATTTTTTGCTTTCATAGATGCTTGTGTATGCATTAACTAATCTATGTAAGTGAATGATTGATTCATGAATCTTAACTAAAATTGGAGTACTATTATAATACAATTGATTCAACCCCCCCTTCTCAATATTTTTCCTTTCAACATTTGGTATTAGATTAGGTCCTTTAACGGAGGTCTTATAACCTAAAGTAGATTGTAAACAAGTTAAGATGGCCAGTTAAGCATAAGGTGGCTTTTTTATAGGCAAAGATCCATTATTTAATGGATCCAACTAGGACATTTGGAGTGTTAGGATGAGGACATATCTGATGTCTCAAGGTCATGATGTTTGGTGATTAATCTTGGATGGATACATTTCACCCCTATTCCTCCTACGAATTCGATAGGTAAGAAGGCTAGTGACAATAACTTAAAATTAATTAATGGTATTATGTGTGGCCTATTAGAGGTAGAACATGTAAAGGTAATGTACTGTATATCTACCAAACAAATTTGGGATAAGTTGAAAACTAGTCATGAGGGAGACTCCAAGGTCAAATTGACCAATTTTCAAACCCATAGAAGATAATTTTAAATTCTAAAAATGAATGAAGATGAGACCATTTTAGCTTACCTTTGGAGGGTTGATGAGTTTTTCAACATCATAAGAGTTCTATGAGAAAAAATTAAAGAGACTACTAAAAGTTTTTAAGGTCTCTAACTCCCAAATTTGATTCTAAGCTATGTGTCACTAAAGAAATGCAAGATCTAGACAATCTAGAGATGGATGGACTTCATGGAATCCTAATAGCTTATGAGATGAGGACAAGTGAAGGAAGAATTTCAAATAAAGAAGCTATGTTCAAATAAAAAAAGAATCTAAAAGAGAATAAGTCACTTGGTAAGAAAGTCAAAGATGATGTAGAGAATGATGAATATGATGATGATGATGATAAAAATTATTATAAATCTGATACGAACAATAAAAAATTTAGAAGATATGACAATAAGAAAAGGTTCTTCAAAAATAAAATGAGTTGTTACACTAAGGAAGATTGTACCTCATCTAATGAGGGTGAGAGAAGTGATTTAGAGAGTGGTCATGAAGGTGATGGTCCTATTATCAATGAGTGGTTGAAGAAGCAAGTTGCTCAAAGCTAGAAGAAACCATATAAAGTTTATGGGTTCATGTAGAGCTCCATGATATGGTATGCCTTTCTTGATATTTTTAAGTTCTCCTTGATATTACTTTTAAATCTTCATGAAATCAAAAACAATGTCCATCAATAGTAAAAGGATGTTGATTCACATTTGAAGACCAAAATTAATGTTTATGGGTTGTTGTTGAGCTCGATGATATGGTAGGCCTTTCTCGATACTTGTAAGTTCTCCTTAATATTAGTTGGAAATCTTCATGAAATTAAAAATGATGTCCATCAATAGTAAAAGGATGTTGATTCACATTTGAAGACCCCAAAGTGAAAGTTTCTTGTGGTTGCCTATAAAGGTAGCCGATTTCCTTGTGTTATAAAAAAGAAAATTTTATAGAGCTATTCTTTCCATTAATTTATTTAAATAAATAAATAGTTACCATACTAAAAAGGTGGCCTAAAGAGAGGATGAGAAGTAACCACCTCATCTTGAATCTAAATTATTTATAGTCACTTTTCTAGTCATAACTCAATTCCTTCCCTTCACTTGGGAAGTAAGAGATAACATGTATATGAAAGGGCACTCAGTAGATAGGAGATAGGTTATTTGAAAGCCATTCTAGTACAAAATGGAACACTGGTCAAATTAGAGTTCGTGGTCAGTTTTGTAAAGGATGTTGAATGTCCTACATCTAAGAGGCCTAAAAATGCCTTGCTTGTCTTTATTCTCTTAAGAAGTCATATAAAAAAAAACCATCAACATAAATAATTTCTTTACATTTTTTTTAACTTTTTATAAAATATTCAATAAGAGGAGGAACTAGTAAGTAGCCAATACATGCCCCAAGCTTTTCCCTTATCTAGCTCTTGGAAAGGAATCCAGCAAGTAATTTACATAGGCCCAATCTTATCTTTCAACCAAACAAATTCCCTTCACCAAATACATCCTAGGCTTTGCACACAATCACAACTAGAATTTTTCCTTATCCATGATCACAATCCACTTTCCATTTTATAGAAAATCATAATACTCACATAAGACACACACATAAAATAATTACTTAAAAATATGGAAAAATGTACTAGCCTTATTTATTTTTCAGCACTTGAATTGTCTGTTAGCTCCTCTTCTAAGCTTCCAATATTGTTTCCCTTCTCTAAAATTTTGTTACAATCTAGAATTCTAGAAAAAATAAGTAATTTTTTTCTTATATGGAGAAGGAGGTTGCCACCTTATTCCTATATTCAAATGAGGACAAGTGTCCTATTTTAGGGTTGTAACTCCTCCCCCTCCCAAGGTGCTTAGAAGGATAAAATGATAAAAATTTTACCTCCCAAAATGTCCATTGGACCACAACCCATGGGACACCTTTTAAGGCCCATAAAAGGTTTTAGAAATAATTTTTGAAAATATCAAATTTTAGCTTCCAAAAATAAATTGAAAATTAAAATTAAAGAGTTTAATCATTGTTTGATCAAGGGATTAATTAACACAATAATAATGTAAGGACACTTTACTGGATAATTAAAAGGGCCTTATTTGTCATCTAAACTTGATGATATAAAATAATCAACTCTAACACCATGGTAGAGAAAACACATACATAACAACTAGGGGTACATACACATTGACAAATATTACTTAACATGGATTGGAATGGTGTGTGGTTTAGGAATCGATCACCTATTATCCTTCCTTGCTTGCCCTTTCAATCAATTTCATACACACTCATTGCACACATGAAAGCATCTTGACAATGATAATAACCATGATAATATATCACTAATAATAATATATTAAATAATCAACATAAAAATCTTCCATGATCTCATCATGGGTGTCAAAACTCACTACATAGAAAAATTGTGCTCCGTGCATAACTATAAAAAAAAATTCAATTTTTACATTTTGTTTCCATAGAATAAGAAGTGGGATGAAGTTGCATTAAATATTAGTGCACATTCTAATAATAATAAAATCATATTATCATTAGTATCCATATGCCAATCAATCATTGATAATCAAAGACCATGCATATTCGCATTTGTAATTAATTTCTTATCATATATAATATAAGTGATATGAATTGAATTGTAACATAACAGGATAATATCCAAATCAACATGTCCATCATAGAATATATCATATAATTGATCCATCATAAGTCCTAATAAACACAACATAACAATAACTACATATAAAATGGATGCAAAAAAGGGGAGGCCAAAGCTAGCATGACACCTGTCACAAATGTCACACCATAAGTCTTTGAAAATGAGTGTATTCTTCCCCTATCTTGACCATTCTAACCAATTTTCCTTCTAGGTTAATGTTGTGTCACTAAATATTTGTATTGAATAACTTTTTGCTATGAATGGGTATGGATTGGTTACTTATTACTCTAAAAGGTTTTACTTTATATATATTAATATATAGATATACCAACCTTTTGATATGATCACCATTCCTACATACTTATTACTATTTAAAAGAAGCTCATTCTTTCTATATACTCAATGGTTCGTGACAAAAATGTTTAATAAATTAAAAACATTTCAAAGTAAATAAATTTATGATAACATAATAGATGTTATATAAATTATTCATTCACTAATGACACGAAAAAAAAAAAAGCCCAAATATAATGATAAAACTCAACATTTCAAAGTTGTTTGAGAAAATCAATTAAACGATAATGAGGACTCTATCAAGGTTTGGCTTTAGTGAGCAAATTATTAAATGGATTAGTATTTGTAGATGCACTCCCACCTATAAAATGGATCTTAATGGTGAAACAAGATGAAGATTTAAATCCACCATAAGATTACTACAAACACTCTCAGTACAATCCTATTTGTTTCAATGATCGAGATATTAGTAGAGCCATCTAACATTACAGAGCCGAAGGAAAAGTTCATGGCATCATTTCCATAAAGGGAGGACAAAGTTACACCAATTTACATTTTGTTAATGACACCCTTTGTTTTTTTAATCATGATGAAGGAAATTTAATAACTAAATGCTATCCTAACAACCTTCCAAGGGTCATCGAGGAAGCATTTGAACAATGCCGACTCAATTTCTTTTATTTCTAATACATATTTAAGATTCCATCTTCATCTCAATATGAAATGTATTTCTTAATACATATATAAAATTCCATTCTTCATCTCAAAAAAATCTCAAGTTTATGGAATAACAGTGTCAAAAATTAGAACCGAACTTTATATTTCGACCAACATATGATCAAAGTAGTCCTAATTTTTTATATATGCAACCTGATATCTCTACATCAAACGGTGAAAAAAAAAAATCATACATATATTATTCTAAGTTTATATCCCTCAAATTCTATTATTATAAAATTAGTTTCTTGTTGAGTAATATTTTCTATTTTTAGGTATCCATGAAATTAAGAGCTAACGAAAATGGATGATTTCATGTTTTAAAGGGTGTGATTATAATTGAAAATTTTCATTGTGTTATTTTTTCAATTTTTAAAATTTAATTTAAAATAAATTATCATTTCAATATTCCATTTGGAAGCTCCTTAAGTTATTTTTTATAAGTTTTATCTTATGAAAAGTTTTAGTTTATATTAGGTTTTCTTTAAAATTTGTTTCTTTATTTTTCCTTTGTATATTTTGTGATTGTAGATATTATTATGTCTTATGTAATATAATGTAAATAAATTTTATGTAGGCAGAGCTTAAAGCTAGCATGTGTATTAGTTATTACAATTTTATAATAGATTTTACAAAACTCTATCGATATTATTTTCATTTTTATATACATATAAAAAAATTCAAAATAAAAGAGAGTATAATAAATGAATATTCATTATATTTTAAGTATTATTTTTTATTCACTTGACTTATGAGGTTTTATATGTCCTTTATTTTTAAAATATTTAATAATATTATAATAATAATGTTTCTGAAAAGTTAAAATTTGTTGATAGACCTAAAAAAAAATTCTAATATAATGCTTTAAAAGATAAGTTATAATAAATGATAACTATAAATTATTAAATACAATGCCACAATCACAAGAAGGAAAATGATATTTATAATTTTATGACATATATTTTACTCTGTAAATATCAAAATTTTATTACATTTGGATATTTAGTTTTCTCAGAACCATAATGGTAGTCCATCCTAGCCATGTTCAATTCATATTTCCAAAATAAATCCAAGTGTATCATGATCTTGAATATAATAGCATTATGGAAGTAGATGCCACTTTGTCTTCTATTTCCTTCGTCAGTTTTTAGATTTATGAATTAAGGTTGACATGTATGCTACAAAGAAATCTGAAAGAACTTAATAGCTAATGGTAGAATTTATTATATGCCCCAATATGCCTATAAAAACATATAGATTCCATTCATATATAAGACGTAATATATTATATCAAACTATGAATGGAAGTTTGATGCACGTGAATTAAACTTTATGTGATAAGATTAAAAAACTTAACATGTAATAATATAATAATAGTAATCTTTAAGAAAGGCCATAATTTATTCATAAAACTAAAAAAAAGGTAATATAATGTTACAAAAGATAAGTTATAATAAATGATAATTATAAATTTTAAATACAATGTCACAATCACAATAGGGAAAATAAATATCATAATTTTATAACATATATTTTACTATGTAAATATCAAAATTTTGTTACAGTTGAAAATTTAGTTTTCTAAGAAGTAGTGGGTAGTCAATTCTTTCTATGTTCAATTCACATTGCCAAACTAAATCTAAGTGTATTATGATCTTTAACATAACATCACTTTATCTTATGTTGTGTTCATTAGTTTTTAGATTTATAAATTATGGTTGACATGTAAGTATACTACAAATAATTCTAAAAGAACTTAATAAGTAATGGTGGAATTTAATATATGCTCCAATATGCCTATAAAAACATATAGCTTCCTTGCATACATAGAATGTAATATATCATATCAAAGTATGAATGGAAGTTTGACGCAAAATAATTAAACTTTAAGTGACAAGATCAAGACAGACACCATTTATACTACGATAAGAATCTTGTTGATCTTTGGGAAATGTGATTTCAAAAGGGATAAGAAGAGAAAATAAAAAGTAGAGACTAATAAGGTAAACACAAGGTTGTGCATAAGGGATACAAAGAGAGGCATATTTATTTGTTCTCAAAAATCAGCATTGGAGGATCATTGGAGCATACTAATGTTATGAATGAATTTGATCTTTAGGTACAAAAAATTGAGAATTTAAGTAATAGAAGATGGGAAAATTGATATAATAATTAAGTCAGAAGGTTAGTTCAGGAACCAGAGATGAGATGGGAATGGTTAGCGTTTGGAATAGGTAATGGTCAAAGGTAAATAAATGTAAAAGGTTTCATGAAATATATGTATTTAATATGGTTTCGGATCTTTAGAGTTTTAGTTATAAACTTTAAAGATTGTAGGAGACTAAGGCAAAATAATAATAATAAAAGTTAATTTGAGCCTGAATAATCCATTAATTTCTTGAAATAATAGATTAGTGAATCTTTTATAATGACCTTCAAGTATAAAACTTGTTGTTGTAGGTCACTTAACAATACATGTTGAGTATCCAAATATTTTGAAACATGTAAAATAAACTTAGATATAATTATGTTCTCTTCTTTCCTGCTCAAAGGTAGTTAATCCTTATTAAAAATGAGAGGTTATACAATACCCAAAAGCATTAGTGGTCAATACCCAAAAGAAATATAAATACAATGTTGCCAATGGGGATGTTTTTCCCATGATATAGTTTCGAGTCAAGACAAACAACCATTGATGATGGTCCAAAAATCAAAGGAGTTAAGCCAATATAAAAAAATAAAAGTGATGGTGTTTTTATAAATATGAACCAAAATAAAATAAAAATATAATATTAGTAATTATGAAGAGGAAATTATTTTTTTAAATTTATAAATATTAATGGTAATACATATTGAGATATGAAATCTCCCGGTTTTCAAAATAAATCTTCTTTCGACCAAGGTCATTTTTGCACAATCATACATATAATCTTTAAAAAGAACTTAACTTTAATTCTTAATGAAATAATAGCATTATAATATATTTTATTTTCATTGTGTGAATTCATCTCCAATAAGTATGGAAAGGAAAACATGCTTTTGTGTGTCTTAGACAAAATAATGATAAAATTTCTCAGTTGTTCTCAAACAATAACTATTTTTCATATTTTTTAAATTTTTAATTAATCAATTATAATCTTTTATTTTTTATTACTTTTTAATGTATGCATAGATGCATAGACAAACATGCATACACAAATACATGTCAGTACTCTCAAAACGTTGAAAGAGAATGTCATGTTTCTTTATGCCTCAATTAGGCTGGTCTGAAAAGTGGAGAGATAAGGCACACATTTATGCAAGGATATTTCTAACAAGAGTTTTATTGATAATGGGAGTGCAACTTGTGATTCAGATATTCCATTCGAATGTTCACAAAGAAGTGATATTTCCTAAGAGTTGGATCAGATTTCTCTCAGAAATAATTCTAAGTGGGATCTTTTAACTTTTGTATCCGTTGAATTTTTTCTAAAAAGTTAGATATCATTGATGTTGGGATGGATTTATGTCTACCTCAAATTTTTATTGGCTGAATTTTTATAATTATTATTGATAATGCGATTTATGAAACATCCTATCCACCTATTCATGATATTGAAAGTGGGGATTGTGAGAATTTGGGGAATATTAATGTTAACAATAATTTTAAAATATCATGTGACTTTCTGGTAGATAGAAATGCAAATGTGGTATTCTTGAAATGTTTGGGAAGAATATTTCCTCGTTTTTGAGTATCTATCATGTGTCAATTCGAATGAAGATACCTAAAGACATAACAATCTCCGAAAGTACGCCTAACTCCAATACTCTACAAATAGGGCATACAACTTGATCGAAGCAGAGAAACATCCAAGCTTTGATGTAAACACATCAAAAGTTGCAGCTAGACCGACCGCCATTAACAATTTTATATGGAGTAGTTGAGATTATTTAATGGCCATGTATGATAGTGGGAAAATCAGCCTGGTGAAAGTTAAGATTAATATTTAATTCCAACATCTAACAGCTGTAGAATCGTCAAATAGATACACTTAGTTGCAAACGAATATTGATATATGTTTTTAAACATTTAAAATAAACCATAATCTACATTTTCTTCCACCATTTCTCTGTTGCTCTGTTTCCTTTTTTTTTACATCATATTTAACCAAATTCATGAAACCAATATTTTAATTCTAGCAAGGATCTAGATCATCCTTTTACAGAATTGATAGTTTATATACGACTGTAGAAAGATCGATTGTTTCTACAGTACGCAAATGACAGGTTAGAAAATTTTATTATATTAACTATTTTTTATTGAGTTGATAAGATCATTTAATGGCTATGTACCGGAGTGGGAAGATCAGCCTAGTGAAAGTCAAACTTTATATTTAATTCCAACATTTAACGGATTCAGAATCTTTGAATGACTACGCTCAACAGGAAAAATAATACTGATATATATTTGTAAACATTTAAAATAAACCATCTTTCTACATTTTCTTGAAAGAAATCTAAATAAATTTTATTGTCCAAAACGTTGTTGTGTTCTATTTATAATGTTGGTACTATAACAAATAATAATATTATCTTACCTTCAAATGCCGTTGACACCCGAAGCGACAGTGACTTAGCCAAATTGGTACCAAGTCCCTAAGATGTTGAAATGAAGGTTTAGCTTCCTATTATCCCTCATGCAAAGAAACCCAAAAAAAAAAAAAACAGAAACTATGCAATCTGAAATGCGATTTTAAAATTGGAAACAAAAATCCTAAAGCCATTTACTAACCTTGGATTCTGACTCTGCAACTTTCTAAAACACATCGAACGTGGAACGAGATCTATTGAAGGGATAAAGTTTATAGATAAAGAAAACAAACACATGTATATATTTAACGACTCACATAGATAAGCCATAAGACATGCATGCAGGTAATAGCAAGAGGAATGTCTACATATAGGAGGCGGCATGATAAGTGCAGATGGCAGAAGTGGAGAAGCCATTAAAATTAGAGCCAGCTGCTGCAGTGTAGGCGCCCATGTTGGGAAACACCAACCAGTCGCCGACCTGCAGTTCGGGAAGCAGGTGATCGGTCAGTACGGCATCCAGAGCGTCACAGGTAGGCCCAACCACTGTGGACCGATATTTAGGCAGGCCATTGAAGGAAGAATTAGACCTGCACGCAAGAGGCAGCGCGGTAATAACAGCATGGTCGTAGAGCAGACAATTCATGGAACCGTAAATACCATCGTTTATCCAATATTCTCTCACCTCTCCTCTCACCCGCTTGCCCATAATATTCGTAGCCAGAGAGAAGGCTGACTCTGCAAAGTCACGGCCTGGTTCGCCGACGATGGAGATGGAGACGGACAAGTGATGAGGGAAATATGTGTGCAAGGCGGCTCGGACCGTAGCGGCAGCGTCGGCAAAACGAGGTCCCACGGTGAAACCGCCTCCGATATTAACCATACGAAGGTCGGGCAGCCCCAAGGTGGAAGCCGTCTGGAACACTCCTTTGACGGTGGCTATAGCACCCGTGTACACTCGGGCGTGCTCGGCTCCGCTGCCTACGTGGAATGAAACGCCGGCAACGCTGAGACCTGCACTCTGAGCGGCCTGGAGCAGCGGCGCTACGTCATCCGGCAGGGCTCCGTACTTGGGACCCAACGGGCACCGTGCGTCTCCGTCGTCCGGCGCCCGCAGTCTCAAGAGCAGTGCGCAGCGAGGATGCGACCTCAAGATTTTGTCCACTTCCTCCTTGAAATCGAACGTGGTCAAATTGACACCGACCGAGGCTGCGTATTTGAGATGGGTCTCCGCTTTGCAGGGGTTGGCGTACACGATCCAATCGGGCGACACACCAAGGGCGAGCACAGCCTCTATCTCCGCCCGGCTGGCGCAGTCGAAGCCCACGCCGAGGGTAGCCATGGCGGATAACAAGGCCGGCTCCGGATTGCACTTAACCGCGTAGAATTGGCGCACACGAGGCAGCGCCTCCTGCCATTTGTGCAACAATTCCACCACCACGCCCAGGTCGAGGACGTAGAAGGGCTCCGTGACGCCCTCCTTGTCTATAATCGAGCGCATAAGCTCGTTTAAGGCTTCCTCAGAGCGCGAACGCAAGGTAGTCACTTTTAGGCCTCTCAGACGCGGGGCATTCAACATCCTCTGCAGGGCCGACCACGAACTCGAACTTGATTCGTGATCCATTTTGTACTTGAATGGCCTGCAAATCACCTGTCTCCCAGGTGCCCTTTTATATACATGTTCTCTTACTTCCCAAGTGAAGGCAAGGCACCGGCTTATGACTAGAAAAGTGCCTGCAAATAATTTAGATTCAAAATGAGGCGGGCAAATCTCATCCTCTCTTTCGGCCACCTTTTTAGTACGGTAACTATTTATTCCTTTAAACAACATCATGGAGCGAATAGCTCTATAATTGCTGCCTTTTTCTACCACAAGGGAATCGGCTACTTTTACAGGCAACCACAAGAAGCTTTCACTTCGGTGTCTTTAAACGTGAATCAACACCCTTTTATTGTTGACTGGCATCGTTTCCGCTTTCGTGAAACTTTCGAAGTCATCAACTTTGTGCAAGATATATAAGGAGAACTAACAAGTATTGAGAAGGGTATCATGGAACTCGACTTCACTCTGCAGGTGGTATAAGGGTATATGCACAAAAATAATTTCTTCTTGCTATTCGATAATTGTGATGTTGCTTTATTGGAAATGGATTTTACATTAAAAATAAATAAAAATATAGTACATTTACTCATAATCATAAAAATTACATAATCAGGAGTAATTGCGTAAATATTTTTTTGTTCCAATAAATGATACAAGGGAATTTAGAAGAGTAGCTAATTTTATGCAAATCTAGAGACAGTCATCTTGGTAGGTCCAAAGAATAAGGAGAGCAAAACTCAAAAAAAATAGGAAGGAATAGAGATTACTCCTAAAATCGTATGGACCTTTATAGAAGAATAGTGTAGTTTACAAAAACATGAAGTTAGACCTGGTAAATGACAGATGAGGGAAAATTGATTGACAATAGTGTGTTGGCTCCAGGCTCCAAAATTTTTTACTTCATACAATATATTTGCCCATAATCATAAACGTTCCTGTTTGTTGGCTCCAATTCAAAGCACGAGCACAACCTTAAATTTTGTAAGTTGGCTTCCAAAGATCCCATGTTTAACCTCATGAAGGTCTGTATATGTTTGAAGGTATTTTCATAATTCGTTAGGGCCACCCATGTGAGGGATTCTAAGTTGATTTAATTTTTTTTTAAATAATTGAAAAGCATAAAAATACAAAAAAAATTGGATTATGATTTGTTTGTAATTGAACATGAATTTACAATTCTTTAGTTTCTAGCTCAGTTTTTAATCAAACTAAATCTAAAAATATCAGATTTAAATGACATTCAAAACACATGTTTATTAAAACATAAATTGAAACAAATAGATTTCATTATTTTGAGCTCAAATTGTAGATAACAATTTCCCTCACTTTTGGTCTTGTACTAAAATGTTAAACAAACAAGTAACAATACATAGAAGTTCTCATAATAAATTGATTTTCTCATTTCAACTTAGCATTCTACTCTGAAAATTTGTGTATAAATATTTTTTTACATGAAAAAAGCTACATATTCTCAATATATTTAGAAAATAATTCATCAAAAACTTCCAATCCACCTAGTCAAATAATCCCCGTACCTTAATATCTACCAAATCCATAATTGTTTTTTAAAACAAGTGAATAATTCATCAAAAAATCCCAATCCACCTTGTCAAATAACTCCCGAACCCTAAGATCTACCAAGTCCATAATTAAACATAAAGTGAAAAGTAATGATCCTAATAGGTTTAATATTCCCCAAATTCTCACAAGCCCCACATTCAATATCATGAATAGGTGGATAGGATGTTTCATAAATCGCATTATCAATAATAATTATAAAACTTCAGCCAATAAAAATTTGAGGTAGACATAAATCCATCCAAACATCAATGATATCTAACTTTTTACAAAAAAATTCAACGGATACAAAAGTTAAAAGATTCCACTTAGAATTATTTCTTAGAGAAATCTGATCCAACTCTTAGGAAATATCACTTCTTTGTGAACATTCGAATGGAATATCTGAATCACAAGTTGCCCTCCCATTATCAATAAAACTATTGTTAGAAATATCCTTGCATAAATGTGTGCCTTATCTCTCCACTTTTCAGACCAGCCTAATTGAGGCATAAAGAAACATGACATTCTCTTTCAACGTTTTGAGAATACTGACATGTATTTGTGTATGCATGTTTGTCTATGCATCTATGTATACATTAAAAAGTATTAAAAAATAAAATATTATAATTGATTAATTAAAAAATTTAAAAATTTAAAAAATAGTTATTGCTTGGGAACAATTGAGAAATTTTATCATTATTTTGTCTAAGACACACAAAAGCATGTTTGCCTTTTCATACTTATTGGAGATGAATTCACACAATAAAAATAAAATATATTATAATGACATTATTTCATTAAGAATTTAAAGTTAAGTTTTTTTTTAAGATTATATGTATGATTATGCAAAAATGATTTTGGTCGAAAGAAGAGTTTCTTTGAAATCCGGGAGATTTCATATCTCAATATGCATTACCATTAATATCTTTAAATTTTAAAAAAATATTTCCTCTTCATAATTATTAATATTATATTTTTAGTTTATTTTTGTTCATATTTATAAAAACACCATCACTTTTATTTTTTTGTATTGGATTAGCTCCTTTGATTTTTGTACCATCATCAATGGTTGTTTGTCTTGACTCAAAACTCTATCATGGGAATACCATCCCCATTAGGAACATTGTATTTATAATTCTTTTGGGTATTGACCACTAATGATTTTGGGTATTGTATAACCTCTCATTTATTATAAGGATTAATTAGCTTTGAGTAGGAAAGAAGAAAACATAATTATATCTAAATTTATTTTACATGTTTCAAAATATTTGCATATTCAACATGTATTATTAAGTGACCTACAACAATAAGTTTTATACTTGAAGGTCATTACCAAGGATTCACTAATCTATTATTCCAAGGAATCAATGGATTATTGAGGCTCAAATTATCTTCTCTTATTATTATTTTACCCTATGCTCTTACAATCTTTGAAGTTTATAACTAGAACTCTAAAGATCCACAACCATATTAAATACATATGTTTCATGAAACCTTTTACATTTCTTTACCATTCACAATTACCTATTCCAAACCCTAACCATTCCCATCTCATCTCAAATTATCTTCTCTTATTATTATTTTACCCTAAGCTCCTACAATCTTTGAAGTTTATAGCTAAAACTCTAAAGACCCACAACCATATTAAATACATATATTTCATGAAACCTTTTACATTTATTTACCTTTGACCATTACCTATTCCAAACGCTAACCATTCCCATCTCATCTCTGGTTCCTAAACTAACCTTCTGACTTAATTATTATATCAATTTTCCCATCTTCTATTACTTAAATTCTCAATTTTTTGTACCTAAAGATCAAATTCATTCATAACATTAGTATGCTCCAATGATCCTCCAATGCTGATTTTTGAGAACAAATAAATATGCCTCTCTTTGTATCCCTTACGCACAACCTTGTGTTTACCTTATTAGTCTCTACTTTTTATTTTCTCTTCTTATCCCTTTTGAAATCACATTTCCCAAAGATCAACAAGATTCTTATCTTAGTATAAATGGTGTCTGTCTTGATCTTGTCACTTAAAGTTTAATTATTTTGCGTCAAACTTCCATTCATACTTTGATATGATATATTACATCCTATGTATGCAAGGAAGCTATATGTTTTTAAAGGCATATTGGGGCATATATTAAATTCCACCATTAGTTATTAAGTTCTTTCACAATTATTTGTAACATACTTACATGTCAACCTTAATTTATAAATCTGAAAACTAATGAACACAACAGAAGATAAAGTAGTGTTATGTTCAAGATCATGATACACTTAGATTTAGTTTGTTCATTATGAATTGAACATGGAAAGAATGGACTACCCACTAGTTCCTAGAAAACTAAATTTTCAAGTGTAACAGAATTTTGATATATACATAGTAAAATATATGTTATAAAATTATAATAATTATTTTCTCTATTGTAATTATAACATTGTATTTAAAATTTATAATTATCATTTATTTAACTTGTCTTTAATAATAGTATATTACTTTTTTAAATTTTATAGATAAATTTTAGCCTTTCATAAACATTATTATTATTATATTATTACATGCTAAGTTTATTAATCTTATCACTTAAAGTTTAATTCACGTGCATCAGACTTTTATTCATAGTTTGATATAATATATTGCGTCCTATATATGAATGGAATCTACATGTTTTTATAGGCATATTGGGGCATATAATAAATTCCACCATTAGCTATTAATTTTTTTCATATTTCTTTTTAGCATACTTACATGTCAACCTTAATTTATAAATCTAAAAATTGATGAAGAAAAGAGAAGATAAAGTGGCGTCTACTTCCATAATGCTATTATATTCAAGAACATGATACACTTGGATTTATTTTGGCAATATGAATTGAACATGGCAAGGATGGACTAATATTATGGTTATTAGAAAACTAAATATCCAAATGCAACAAAATTTTGATATTTACATAGTAAATATATGTCATAAAATTATAAATATCATTTTATTTGTTGTGATTGTGACATTATATTTAATAATTTATAGTTATCATTTATTATAACTTATCTTTTGAAGCATTATATTAGAATTTATTTTAGGTCTATGGACAAATTTTGACTTTTCATAAGTATTATTATCATTATATTATTAAATATTTTAAAAATAAAGGACATATAAAACCTCATAGGTCAAGTGAATGAAAAGTGATACTTAAAATACGATGAATATTCATATATTATACTCTTTTTTTATTTTTAAGTTTTTAATATGTATACAAGAATTAAAATAATATCGAAAAAGTTTTGTAAAATCTATTATAAAATTTTAATATCAAATAAACATACCATTTTTGAGCTCTACCTACATAAAAATTATTTATATTATATTACATAAGACATAATAATATCTACAATCACAAAATATACTAATGAAAAATAAAAAAACAAAATCTAAAGAAAAAACTAATATAAACTAAAACATTTTATGAAGATAAAACTTATAAAAAATAAGTTAAGGAGTTTCCAAATGGAAATATTGAAATCACAATTTATATTAAATTAAATTTTAAAAATTAAAAAAATAACACATTGAAAATTTTCAATTATAATCACACCCTTTAAAACATGAAATCATCCATTTTCCTTAGCTCTTAATTTCATGGATACCTAAAAATATAAAATATTACTCAACAAGAAACTAATTTTATAATTATAGAATTTGAGGGATATAAACTTAGAAAAATATATGTATGATTTATTTTTGCACCGTTTGATGTAGAGATATCAGGTTGAGTATATAAAAAATTAGGAATACTTTGATTGTATGTTGGTCGAAATATAAAGTTTGATTCTAATTTTTGACACTGTTATTCCATAAACTTGAGATTTTTTTGAGATGAAGATGGAATCTTATATATGTATTAGAAAAATTCTCAATATTGAATAGTATTGCACAAATATTGTCTTATTTTTCCCCTTATTGAAATGTAGATGAATAAAAGAAATTTAGTTGGCATTGTTAAAATGCTTCCTCAATGCCCCTTGGAGGGTTGTTAGGGTATCATTTAGTTATTTAATTTCCTTCATAATGATTTTTTAAACAAAAGGGTATTAACAAAATGAAAATTTATGTACCTTTGTCCTCCCTTTATGGAAATGATGCCATGAATTTTTCCTTCAGCTCTGTAATGTTAGATGGCTCTACTAATATTTTCGATCATTGAAATAAATAGGAATGTACTGAGAGTGCTTGTAGTAATATTATGGTGGATTCAAATCTTTGTCTTGTTTCACCATTAAGATCCATTTTATAGGTGGAAGTGCATATACAAATACTATTCCATTTAATAACTTGCTCACTAAAGCCAAACCTTGATAGAGTCCTCATTATATTTTAATTTATTTTCTCAAACAACTTTGAAATGTTGAGTTTTATCATTATACTTGGGCTTTTTTTGGTCATTAGCGAATGAATAATTTATATAACTTTTATTATGTTATCATAAATTTATTTATTTTGATTTTTTTTAATTTATTGAACATTTTTGTCACCAACCATTGAGTATATAGAAAGAATGGGCTTCTTCCAAATAATAGTAAGTATGTAGGAAGGTTGATCATATTGAAAGGCTAGTATATCAATATATTAATATATAAAAAATAAAACTTTTTAGAGTAATGAGTAACCAATCCATACCCATTCATAGAAAAAAATTATTCAATACAAATATTTATTGACACAATATTAACCTAGAAGTAAAATTGGTTAGAATGGTCAAGATAAGGGAAGAATGCACTCATTTCCAAAGACTTATGGTGTGACATTTGTGATAGGTGTCATGTTAGCTTTGGCCTCCCCTATTTTGCATCCATTTTATATGTAGTTATTATTATGTTACATTGATTAGGACTTATGATGGAACAATTATCTGATATATTTTATGATGGACATGTTGATTTGGATATGATCTTGTTATTTTGTTATGTTACAATTCATTTCATGCCACTTATATTATATATGGTAGGAAATTAATTACAAATGTGAATATGAATGGTCTTTGATTATCATTGATTTATTGGCTTATGGATACTAATGATAATATGGTTTTATTATTATTAGAATGTGCACTAATATTTGATGAAACTTCATCCCACTTCTTATTATGTGGAAAAAGAACGTAAAAATCAGCAAAAAAAAATTATAGTTATACATGGAGCACAAGTTTTCTGTGTAGTGAGTTTTGACACTCGTGATGAGATTATTATTATTATTATTATTATTATTATTATTATTATTATTATTATTATTATTATTATTATTATTATTATTGTCAGGATGCTTTGATGTGTGCAATGAGTGTGTAGGAAATTGATGGAAAGGGAAAGAAAGGAAAGATAAGAGGTGGTCAATTCCTAAACCACACACCATCCCAATCCATGTTAAGTGATATTTTTCAATGTGTATGTACCCCTAGTTTTTATGTATGTGTGTTCTCTACCATGGTGTTAGAGTTGATTATTTTATATCATCAAGTTTAAATGACAAATAAGGACCTTTTAATTATCTAGTAATGTGTCCTTACATTATTATTGTGTTAATTAATCCCTTGATCAAAAAATGATTAAACTCTTTAATTTTAATTTTTAAATTTTTTTCGGAAGCTAAAATTTGAAATTTTCAAAAATTGTTTCCAAAACCTTTTATTGGCCTTAAAAGGTGTCCCATGGGTTGTGGTCTAAGGGAACATTTTGGGAAGTAAAAATTTTATGATTTAATCCTTCTAAGCACCTTGGGAAGGGGAGGAGTTTCAACCCCAAAATAGGACACTTGTCCTCATTTGAATGTAGGAATAAGGCAGGAACCTCTTTCCCCATATAAGAAAAAAATTGCTTATGTTTCCTAGAATTCTAGATTGTAACAAAATTTTAGAGAAGGGAAACAATATTGAAAGCTTAGAAGAGGAGCCAATGGATAATTCAAGTTATAAAAAAATTATAAGGCTAGTACATTTTTCCATTATTTTAAGTAATTATTTTATGTGTGTGTCTTGTGTGAGTATTATGATTTTCTATAAAACAAAAAGTGGATCGTGGTCATTGATAAGGAAAAATTATAGTTGTGTTTGTGTGTAAATCCTAGGATGTACTTGGGGAAGGGAATTTGTTTGGTTGAAAGATAAGCTTGGGGCCTATGTAAATTACTTGTTGGATTCCTTTCCAAGAGCTAGATAAGGGAGAAACTTGGGGCATGTATGGGCTACTTGCTAGTTCCTCCTCTTATTGAAAATTTTATAAAAAATTTAAAAAAATGTGAAGAAATTATTTATGTTGATGGTTGTTATTATAATACTTCCTAAGAGAGCAAACACAAGTGGGTCATTTTTAGGCCTCTCAGATGTAGGACATTTAACATCCTCTGTAAATCCAACCATGAACTCTAACTTGACCAATGTTCCATTTTGTACTAAAATGGCTTGTAAATAACCTATCTCCTATCTACTGAGTGCCCTTTTATATATATTTTCTCTCCTACTTCCAAAGTGAATGGAAGGAACTAAGTTATGACTAGAAAAGTGCCTATAAATAATTTAGATTCAAGATGAGGTGGGTACTTCTCATCCTCTCTTTAGGTCACATGTTTAGTATGGTAACTATTTATTAATTTAAATAACTTAATGGAGAGAATAGCTCTATAATTTTTTCTTTTTTATACCACAAGGAAATCGGCTACCTTTACAGGCAATCACAAGAAAGTTTCACTTTGGGTCTTCAAATGTGAATCAACATCCTTTTACTATCGATGGACATTGTTTTTGATTTCATGAAGATTTACAAGTAATATCAAAGAGAACTTACAAGTATCAAGAAAGGCCTACCATATCATGGAGCCCACATCAACCCATAAACTTTATATGGATTATTTTAGATTTAAACAACTTGCTTCTTCAACCACTCATTGATAATAAGGCCATCACCTTCATGATCACTTGCTAAATCACTTCTCTCATGATCATCAGATGAACTACAATATTCCTTGGTGTAAAGACTCCTTTTTTTTTGAAGAACTTTTTCTTGTTGTCATATCTTCTAATTTTTTTATTACTCTTATTAGATTCATAAAAAAATTTATCATCATCATCATCATCATCATCATCATCATCATCATCATCATCATCATCATCATCGTCATCATCATCATCATATTCATCATGATTTACATCATCTTCAACTTTCTTACTTTATGACTTATTCTCTTTTGGGTTATTTTCTACTTTAAACATAGCTTCTTTCTTTGCAAGTCTTCCTTCACTTGTCCTCATCTCATAGGCTTTTAGGATTCCATGAAGTCCATCTATCTCTAGATTGTCTAGATCTTGCATTTATTTATTGACACATACCTTGGAATCAAATTTGGGAGTTAGAGACCTTAAAAACTTTTGAAAAATAGTAGTCTCTTTCAATTTTTCTCCTAGACCTCTTATGATGTTGAAAAAATCATCAACCCTCAACAAGTAGGATGCAATGGTCTCATCTTCATTCATTTTTATAATTTCAAATTATCTTCTATGGGTTTGTAAATTGGACAATTTGACCTTGGAGTCTCCCTCATGACTAGTTTTCAACTTACAACTTATCCCACATTTTTTGGTAAATATACAGTGCATTAACTTCACATGTTCTACCTCTAATATGCCACACATAATACCATTCATTACTTTTAATTTATTGTCACTATCCTTCTTACCTATTGAATCCGTAGGAGGAATAAGGGGTGCAGTGTATCCATCCAAGATTGATTGCCAAACATCATGACCTTGAGACATCAGAATATGTCATCATCCTAACACTCCAAAATTAATAGTTTGATCCATTAAACAATGGATCTTTGCTTATAAAAAACCACCTTATGCTTGACTATCCATCTTAGCTTGTTTAGAATCTACTTTAGGTTATAAGACCTCCTTTAAAGGACCTGATCTGATGCCAAATGTTGAAAGTAAAAATATTGAGGAGGGGATAAATCAGTTGTATTACAATATTCCTCCAATTTTACTTAAGATTCATAAAGTAGACATTCACTTACATATATTAGTTAATGCATACACAAGCATCTATGAAAGCAAACAATTTAAGAACATGAGATATATATGGGAAAAATTCTATGGAAATAAAACCCACTGATGCACAACTTGGACTACTATTCTATAAGTGATGAATCAAACTTTAAGTGAGGCACCAATCCCATAAGGAACAACAACCCCTCACTAGTCAACCACCAACTCAACTAGTACTTTTACAAGCTTCAACTTGTAAGGAGGGTCCAACCCCCTAAGCAACCAAGCACCAACTCAACTACCTTGAATATTTTATCACCCTTGGACACCTATTACTTACTTAACTAAGATGACATCCTATATTTTCTCCTCTCACACACCTTTCTCTCTCAAACAACCTATTAGGCCTTCTCACTCAATTAGCCCTCTCCTTGGTAAAATTAGGTCAAATGACCTTGCTCAATACCCACATAAACACATTTATATAATCATGGCATATTAAAATTAGATCTCTTTATCTTCAATCCCTTAACCTATTTTCTAAAACTCTATATCTTTTTCTTAATAGATCAATAGTTTAACTAGTTAAAATAGGCTTATTAGGCCTTGAATTTATACTTGATTGTTTCTCATACCCTTATTGGTTGGTCAAGGATGTCATCACACTTTGATTATAATTTAAATAGATCATTACACATGTTTCAAAAGTGAAACAAATATTACCTAGGTTAGTCATTACCTTTAAGGGCTAAAACCACCATTAGGCTTAATAGAAACCTAGTGGAATTAGGCCTTCCTTAAGCACACATTTTACTTAGACCTCTGTTGAACATTTTGAGCCTTCACCAATGGATTAAAAACTTTGTATGACACTTGAATAGACCTATCCTAATCTATCCTTATGTCCCTAACAACATTTGGATCTTTTCACTCCATGAACCATCCAATTAGGTCTTCTTTCCATTAGTACTTCTTACTTCTATAAATTCTATCTTGAAAATATGAACCATATATACAACTTTGCCATATATCCCACACATTAAAACATATGTATATGATATTTATGACTTAAAATACTTCCCCAGATACTTTAGTTCTCACCATACTAGTCAAAAGGCCTCACGAACACTCCTATAGATGGCTCACTCATGATCACCAAAAACTATCAAGAAATAGTCAAAAAGATCATTCTAAGCCATAACTCACAAGATCTTTCTTATCAGGTCATTATAAGGGTTTTGATAGGGTTTTGACTGGTTTCCCTTCTTAGCAATCATTCATAAATTATTTCCCTTCAGCTCCAAAACCAATGCTATGAAAATCAATGTAGGGACCTTCCCAAACTTACATAAAGTGCTCAGGATCTAATGCAAAGGTTGTGCGTGCCAATGAGAATAAGAATTTTCTTCTTGGGTCTATAACACCCCATTTTGTGCACACAAAGGACCTTATCACTATTTATCATGATTTCTTATTTGAGAAATGGTTTAAAATTTTATCAACATACTTAACATAACCTCTCACACCTATTTCAATGTTATCAATAGCTTTGACATCTTTTAAAACTATCTTGGCCCATCATTAGGCCACTATAGGTCATTTTGCATACTAGGCCTTACACTACCAGTCATACTTAGACTATGATCATGCCTTGAAACCTCTTGAACTATCTTCAAACCTCATCCATATGTCAAAATAACTCATACCATACTCACAAGATATCAACCTTAATTACACAGGTCTCATATGACTTAACTCATCATGTTACCAAGCCTATGCCATTTCACTAGATCTTTATGTAATGAATAAGCATCAAAACTAGACCTTAGCACTTATCTATATGATTTTTTATCTCTTTCTTATTTTTAACATATCTTAGAATAATTTCTTATGCATATACTAACCCAAATCACAAAACTTATCCATGCATACACCTTCTTTTAGAACTAGACTAAGCTAATCAAGATACCTAGTACTTAGATTTTGGACACAAACAAGATAGATCTCAATGATATCATTCTCATTTGAATACAAATTTACTCTTAATAGATTTATGATCTTTGTCACATCACAACCTTGTACCAAGACCTCATATAGAATACAAGGAATTATTGACCCATGTGCTTACCTTGTATACTCCTTAGTACTTAGAGTTCAATCAAGATGCTTCCCTTGTATCTTGAATATGATCTTGACATGCCATCAAACCTCATAAAAAATACCAAGTTACCTTCAATTTTTTTCTCAACAGAGAAACAAAAATTCTTTGTCACACACCACTTCGCCAAACATGACATCAAATCTGACTTTTGACTTGGACATTCAAATTAATTTTAACATACATGATAATATTAATGCCTTATTAATAAAAATAAGAGCATGCCTCATTAATCTCCCCCTTTGTCATTGATTAAAAACACTCTTAAACATAGTATATCATTATTTTTCCTATAAGCTAGATCTTCTACAATTCTTGATCTTGTAATAACCCTTTGACATTAATGGAAAAGGTTCATCTTCTTGGCAACTATTTCATCCTTGGACCTAGGAAAACATACCTTTTCTCTCAAACAACCTCATCAATTATTTCTATCAAAAACTTTAGCACAGACCAAGCTCACATACCTACTCATGAGACATGATTGGTTCCCTTTGTCTCCATGAAAATTTAAGACATTTTTAGAACTATAACTTGGTTTGATCATGTAATCATGCAAAAATTTTGTGACTTGTTTCTTATGGTCACACCTATAGCAGACTTCTTGATTAAACCTTGAATTTGAAGGTTACCTAAGACCATGAAACTCCCCTTATGATGGATTATTCTTCATGCTTCTTGCTCACTGGCTGAGTGCCTCCAAAAAGTCTAATAGAGTCACTTATTCTCTAGAGAACTAAAACAACATAAATTTAGGAGATTCCCAAATATCCATGTCCTTATAAGACTAAAATTCATCCATGATATTGATATGTTTGATTTGTCCTTCTGGCTTGACCCCTTCAATCTTTGTTTGGGCAACATTTTGTCTTGATCTATTGGTCTTGACTCCTTCACCAATAATCTGAGCTAATAGAAAAAATTCTTGGCATTCCTTTGTATCTTGATTATGCTCCACCATGGTAAATAGTCCACTTTGTAGACCAGTCATTAACCTTAGCTATCTTGGGTTTCCACTTACTGTCTTGTCTTCTTTCTTGTATTCTAGAAGCCTTGAATTTCTTTTCTATCATGAGAATTCATGCTTATAGTATTTTTTAATGTGATCAACCTTATGACAAATAAAACATATTATCTATCTAGTTGAAAACATACCATGACCCATACCTCTTGGCTGATAGTTCTCCTTAGAGTTTCTTGCAAATTCATTTTTTAAGGGCCTTATACAATTCCTTGCTCTATGACCAAATTGGTTACATGAATAACAATAGCCATTGTAAGGCTTAACATACCTTATGTTATTATATTTATTGATATTATTAACCTTTGTTCTCTTATCACCCTCATTCTTTGGTTGATTTTTGACATTTTTGATCATATTAATGTCCTTCTCTTGATCTCCAATGAAGCCAAGGCCTATTTTGTCATTATCAACCTTTTGACTACTTAGAATATTGTTTAGATAAATAGTAATATTTTCAAACCTCACAAAGGACTTGACCTTATTTGACACTTATTTAAATTTATCTCTCAAGGAATTCACTTTAGCTACATATCTTGCACATTTTTCTTCTTTTGCTTCTAAGCTTAAAATCATAATTTAAGTTGACTCTCCACCTATTTGACTGTTTCTTCTTATTCATTGGAGTTTATTCTTAGTTTAGATTCAAATAAGTTAGTTTTATCTTCATAATATTTGATAAGATATCTCATCACCCTATTCTTCTTCTTTACCATCTTCCATTCTTCTAGAGTATTCATCAACTCAGCCTCAAGATCCACCTCATATCCTTCTTCATCTGAATCACCAACAATACCTCCAATCCATATGGATTCTTCTAGATTTGAGTATCTTGATTCTTTATCCATGAAGAGAACCTCATTTACATTAGGACCATCACCTTCATGATCCCTCTTGAATCATTTCTCTCACTCTCATCAGATGAGCTAAAATCATCCTCAGTGTAAAGACTCATTTTGTTTTTGAAGAACCTTTTCTTGTTGTCATATATTCTAAAGTTTTTATTGATCTTAATAGCTTTATAAGATTTTTTATCATCATCATGATCTTCATCATGCTCTACATCATCCTTTGTCTTATGATTATGAGGACATCTATTGGCAAAGTTTTCAACCTCTCCATAATTGAAGTATTTAAAAGGCACCTTGCCTTTGTAGTTACCTAAACTTATCTTTAACTTTATTACAAACATAACTATCAAATCATCATCATCAATATCATATTCATCATTATATTTGAATTTATTACCTTATGACTTCTTCTTTTTTGGCTTCTTTTCTACTTTGAATTTAGCTTCTTTATTTGCTAGTCTTCCTTCCTCTATCCTCATCTCATAGACTGTTAGGGTTCCATGAAGTTCATCCATCTCTAGCTTGTCTAGATCTTGCATTTCTTTAATGTCACATACATTGGAATCAAATTTGGGAATTAGAAGCCTTAAAACCTTTTGAACAACAATAGTCTCTTTAAATTATTCTTTTAAACATCTTATGATGTTGACCACCTCATCAACCCTCAATAAGTAGGCTGCAATGGTCTCATCTTCATTCATTTTTAGACTTTCAAATTGTCTTTTATGGGTATACAACTTGGTTAATTTGACCTTAGAGTCTCCCTTATGAATAGTTTTAAAATTATCCCACATTTATTTGGTATATATAAAGTGAATTACCTTCACAAGTTCCGTCTTTGATAGGCCACACATAATACCCTTAATTTCTTTTGAGTTATTGTCACTAGCCTTCTTAACTACTACATTTATAGAAGGAATAGGGGGCGTAATGTACCCATGTAAGATTTATTGTCAAAAATCATGACCTTGATATATTAGATATGTCTTCATCCTAACACTCCAAAAGGCATAGTTGGATCCATTAAACAATGGAGATTTTCTTGTATAAAAACCACCTTGTGCTTGACTAACCATCTTAGCTTGTTTAGAATCTATTTTAGGTTGTAATACTTCCTTTAAAAGACCTGATTTGAAAAAAAAAATTGGAAGCAAAACTACTGAGGGGGGGAGAGGTTAAATCAGTTTTTTTACAATAATCCTTTAATTTTACTTAAAATTGATGAAGCATTCACTCACTTACATACATTAGTTAATGCATACACAAGCATCTATGAAAGAAAATAATATAAGGACATGAGATATATGTGGAAAACCCTATAGGAGAATAAAAACCACTAATACAAAATTAGGAATACTATCATATAAGAAATGAATCAAACTTTTAGTGAGGTACCAACCCCACAAATGGCACCAACCCCTCACTAGTCAAGCACCAACTCAACTAGTGCTTTTAGTAAGATTCAACCTAAAAAGAAGCTCCAATCACGAGACACCCTGAATATATAATCACCCTTGGACAATTTTTTCTTACTCAATTAAATATAACCTCCTCTATTTTCAATTCCCATACTTTTTTCTCTCTCAAACAGCCTATTAGTTTGTTCGCTCAATTAGCCCTCTCATTAGTAGAATTAGGTCAAATGACCATGATAAAAACCTATAGAAACATAATTAGATACTAATGGAATATTAAAATCATACATTTTATGATATTCAATCCCTTAACCTATTTTCTAAAACTCTATATCCTTTACTTAATAGCTCAATAATCTAACTAGTCAAAATAGGCTTATTAGGCCTTGAATTTACACTTGATTATTTATCATACCCATGTTGGTCAGCCAAGGACCTCACCACACTTATAATATAATTTAAATATATCACTACACACATTTCACAAGTGAAAAAAACATTACAAAGGTTGGTCATTACCCTTAAGGTCTAAAACCACCATTAGGCCTTATATAGATTTATAGTCAGATAAAATGCAAAAAATAGTAACTTGAGTGTTGATAATGACGCCTAACCCTTAGGTCCCTCTTAGGATTTCATTGATTTCCAATCATTTTTAGCCTTCTAGACTTGATCCCATCTAAGCTAGATCCATCTTTTTATGACAAATCAATCCCCCTAGGTCCCATCTACTTAGGAGAGTAGCACCACACTTGGTCTATAACATCAATGCCACTACTATCCACTTTTAGTTCTATTATCCAAGCCAATTTTTGGACCCAATGGTCAATTTATGCTAGTTCCCCATCCTTATCCTTTTCAGCCTAATGTGAGCAAATTCAATCCATGACTAATAGATCGCTATAAAATCCCATTCAAAGATCATTTGGAAAGGGTTGGCAATTATCACTAAGAAAGAAAGAATACAAGAAAGAATACTCGAATAATATTCCCTATTCTATACATACAACCAACCAACACACTTACAATCTTATTCAAGTCCCTACATCAGTCCCTAGCCACCTCAAGCAAATTTAGTTTAGCATTATACATCTTCATATACACAATTGCACAAAGCACATCAAGTGGGGAGAACTACATATGGCCTAATCCCTCTTCAAAGAATTGGTATATAGGAAGCATGTCCAGTGAATCTTACACACACTAACCCCCCCTCTTGCTCAAAATTAGTCAAAATATAATGGAAAATAGAGTTTGAAGAAATAATCGGATCTATAGGAAGCTATATAGAGTTCCAATTGATGAAAGTTTGTAAACATGGTCACATAGACACAAAAAACAAAACCTAAAAATATTATATCCTCAAGACAATAGCAATAGAGGTGGACTATAGCACCAGTGCCACTACTGTCTAGTTTCAGTTCTCCTATTCAATCATTTTTCTTCTTGATCCATTTCTTACTGGCATGACGCTTTCTTGTCTTGACTGAGAGATATTCTAACTCTACTAGGATAGAATCTTGTAATGTGTCTTACATTATTATAGATGTAACATAACACCTTATACATACCATTTGATAGATGGTTAATATGATCTTCTCTTGACCAATTGTTTTTCTTTCCATAGTTCCATGAGTACTCATTCCTGGAGGCTTTTTTGCATTCCCTAGTTCTATGACCAAACTGACTACATGGAAAACAATAACCATTGAGATAATTAACATACATTATAGCATTAGGTTTTTTGATAGGTCTATTCATATTGACCTTCTTGTATTTAATAGTCTTCTCCTTGATTTGAGATGCCTTCTTTTGATATTCTTTGAATCTAAGACATGTCTTATCACTTGCAGACTTCTAAATAATTAAAAGGTCATAAAGAGCCCCAATGTTCTTTTCAAACTTCACAAAGCTCTTCTTATTTTTATAAGCTTGATCTAACTCATCTCTTAAAGATTCTATTTTAAATTCATATCTGCTACAATCTTCCTCTCTAACCTTTATACTTTTTACCATAATCACATTCTAGGATTCAACTGGTTGGATGATTTATTCATAATATTTAGAAGTGTTAAAAAACCTTTCCTCAAAAAATTTGATTTTCTCCTTATAGTCCTGGACTAATGAATTTAGTTTCGTATTCTTTTTCTTCATAATCTTTAGCTCTTCTAGGGCACTCAATAGCTCTACTTCAAGATCAACTTCAGCTTCTTTACTATCATAGTATTCTTCTTCATCTGATTTTACATTAATCATAAGATCTTTTCCATGTGACAAACCTTCATTTTATGATTCTATACCTATGAACAAGGTTTCATTATTGTCATGCTCAAATTCATTCCTATCATCTTTATTGTTAAATATGTCTGAATCACTTGCATTTGATCAACTATCTTCTCTCTTAATAATGAATGATCCTTTCCTTCCTTCATTCTTCTTGAAGTCTCTTTTGTTCTTGTCATACCTATACGATTTATTGTCTTTATGTTCTTCATTATTTATATATTTGTCCTTGTTAGGACACTTAATTTTAAAGTGTCCAATCTTTACACATCTAAAATATTTGAAGGGTAACTTACCCTTGTACTTTCTTGAGCCAATTCTCATCTTCCTATCAAACATAAATATGATTTTATCATCATCAATATCTAATCATAACTTATCTTTATATTTTTTGGCCTTTGACTTCTTTTTAACCTTGAAAGTAGCTTCCTTCTTGAGAGGTATTTATCCATTTATTCTCATCTCATAGACAATCAAGATGTCATGAATCCCATCCATTCCTAGCTTGTCCAAATCTTGCATTTCTTCTACTAAAAAAACTTTAGATTCAAAATTAAAATTTATTGATCTCAATACCTTTTAAACAATAATAAACTCTTTCACTTCTTTTACTAGTCCTCTAATGATGTTGATAACTTTATCAACTCTTAATGGATAGGATGCAATGGATTCACCTTCATTCATCCTTAGGCTTTCAAACTATCTTTTGTGAGTCTAAAACTTTTCCATATTCACCTTGGTTTCTCTTTCATATATGGTCTTTAATTTGCCCCATATATCTTTGGCTGAAAATTAATGCATTACTTTTAAAATATCTACCTCTAATAGGCCACACAAAATGGAATTCATTACCTCAGAGTTATTTTAACTAGCCTTATTATTTGTTGCATCTGTTGGTGTAATTAGATGTGCAATATAGCCATCCATAAATGACAACCAAATATCATGTCCTTGTGACATCATATATATCTTAATTCTAACACTCGAGAAGGCATAGCTAGATCCATTAAGTAATGAATCCTTACTTGTAGAGAAACCTCTTTGATCTTTCTAACTAGTCATCCTTGCTTCTTAGGATCTCCTTTATGCTATCAAACCTATTCTAAAAGACCTTCTCTAATACCAATATTTTTAAAAAATATGAGTAAAATGGGGGATCATGAATTGGTCTTCAAAACTTTTCATTCAATTCCTCCTGACTATGTATAACCATCTTAACATGCATGTACATCTCAACAATCATAAAAAAAAACATAAGACCATGAAACACATGAACACAACATATATTTGGGAAAATATCTTGAGGAAAAAAATCCACTGATGAAGATAATGGACTAAAATCCTATAATACAAACATCATTCATTAGTTGAGCACCCACTTAACTTGGAGGACCAATCCTAATCTTTCAAGCACCAACTTAAAAGTCTTTAGCTAAGAACTAGCTTAATAATAACACCAACCTTTAATCTATCAACCACCAACTTGATAGTCTTTGGCTAAGTACCAACCCCTATTTACCAAGCACCCACTTGACTTTAGCAAGATCCAATATGTAAGGAGGCTCCAACCCCTAGGTAACTTAGCACCAACTTAGCCACCTAATTCTTTGATCACCTTCAAAAATTATTATTGATTCTGAAATAGATGATGATCTAATCATTCAGATATTATATCTCTTCATCCCTCTTAAACTAATCTTCACCTCTCATCACTCAACTAGCCCTTTTCATGGCTTGATTAGGTCTTCTGACCTTGATCCTCTCTTACAAAACTTTTGTCACATATTCATGATATCTTTGTTGGTTTGCATGACCTCATATTGATCAAAATGATCGATATCATTTTATTATTATGTTTTTCTCTTGTTCTCTTATCACACTATTCACATCCCCTCACTACTTCCTTTGAGCATACCAAAATAGGCTTAATCAACTTCCTTTTATACAAGTCATTTAATAGTATCCTTCTAGATTAGGTAAACACTCAAATCACTTAGGTCAATCATGAATAGGTCTTAATATATTAAAAATAACATGTCTTAGTCATGGATTAATCACATATAATAGGTCAGTCATATATCAATTAACCCTTACTCTTCTTTTGGGCTTATCGAGACCTAATAGGACTTCTCAACAACACATTACCCTTTGATCTTTCTTGAAGCTTATCCAAACATATCACATAATAGGAACATAATATAATATAATATAATAGACCTTAAAAAACTTTAATTTAGGTATAAAACACCTTTTAAGTCCAGCTATCACTTGAACCCTTGCTCAAATCATTACTTATAAAAGGCCTACACATATATAGAAACTTTGCCTTGAACAACTGAGGTATATACTCAATTTTTCCAAACCACCATGGAAACCAAGTACATATTCATAATATTTATGACTTTAAGGTCATCATCAACTTCATATAATACTTCAACTTAGGGTAAATAGGCTCAACCACTCCTCTATAAGATGTTCACTTAGAGCAGTTAACTGACTCCAAAACACAATCAATGAAACATGGATATCTAACACATGATTGAATATCATTAAGATCTCTCAATTCATGAACAGTATCTTAAAACAACCTTATAATAACCTTAACTAATCAGACCATGAGCTCTATTGAAACTATTAGTCTTATATACCAATCTTTTGACCTTCTCTCTCACACACTCTACTTAGTCAAATAAGCCATTTTGGATTCAATGATTCAACCACTTGAACTCATTTAAAAGCTTCTAAAAATCATGGATAGTTCAATCAAAACCCAAAATACATCATCATGCATTTTAATGTATTACTCTCTCATAAAATACATCATGAAACATATTTTCACTCTTTCCTGATTTCCTCACTATCTATACCACAGAGTCTATGAGCGACTGGCCAAATTCGACCATTGAATTTACATACCTAAGATCTATAACCTATCCAAAATCTTTCATGAACATAAAATACAAGTCTCATACTTTTATCTTCATCCACTTAGCACCATTAAATTGGTCAATGCTATTTGTTATAACAAATCTTCAAAAGACAAGCACTTATTTGTATGGTCTTCTCACTCACCTAAGAAACCAATCACAACTGGAGATGCATGAGAGAGTTTATTTCAAATTTTAATCACTTGTATAATAATATTAGACCTTTCTAAGATCTATAGAATAATATATTCAATATTGGGTCCTTATTAGGTTTTTATGAGGGTTTAGACTAACTTTCAATCTTAACGATCATTCATAAAATTTAGCTCCTCTTTTCATAAACCAAATCTTGGAACATTGAGCTAGAACCCTTACTTATCTATCTTGAAAAACATAGGCTCTCATTTAGTTATTGCACATGCCCATGAGCACTGATAAAACCTTATCAAGTAGGCCACACTTTATTCTGTACACACGAGAAAACTTGAAATATTTTTCAAGCCTTTTTATTGTAAATGAAGTCCTAAAAATACATTCACATAATTTAAACAACTTGAATCACCCTATTCAATGTTTACTTTCTCACCTATGTCATAAAAACTGATCCTGTTACCTCATCTAACAACCATCTATCTTCTTGATTTCTAAGCCTTGACCTACAAGTCTTATTAAGACTTGAATCTAACCTTCTAGAAATTATGTAGTCTTCACCTTAGAACTCACTTTTGTTCCAATGCCTCCTGTGTATAATCAATCAATATCATACACTCACTCTTCTTCAGAGCTTCAACAGATCTTTGGAGATACTTACAAACATTCAAAGCCTAACTATAGCATCTTTGAAGCTGCATACACAAATCTTCAAAGCACACAGATCTTAGGAGATGACCTTCTACTCATTTTCAAGGTATTCAGTACCTTAGATACAACCTCAAACAATATTATCCATGCTCAAATACTATAGAGTGTTCTTTAAATTATTTTTGGAGCATATTCAAAGCATCTTCAAAACTACTTACATAAAACTTCATAGCACACTACTTGTTTTTTATATCTCACACATTTCATCTTGCCACCTAAAAATACTGTCTCACAAGGTCTAAACAAAGCATTACAAGATGATTTACATTTTATATAAAGACCTGTACTCACTCATGCTATTTCTCAATGATTCTACTCAAATTGTCATCAAAACATTCTTCAAACAGTATTATCTTATCACAACAACAAAATTCATTTTGCTAGAAATAGAAATCCTTCCCATACATAACTCAATGCTTACTTGACCAAGAATTTACACTAGAACCTTTTCCATCAAATGATATGAGATTGACATCATTGAAAGAACCATGCTTCTTCATCAGTACCTTTGACATCAATGATGACATTAAATATCAAAGCTCAACATTCAAAGACAATTCTCAATAATCTCTCCTTTAATCAATGGCAATATCCAACACACTGCAACAGTTGGCTCTAATTTTAATCACTTCTCAACTTCTACAATCTGTACTTATTATGCCACCTCCTATATGTATACATTCCTCTTACTATTACATGGATTCATCTCTTATGGATTATATTTGTTGTGCTTGTTTTCTTTGTCTATAAACTTGATCCCATCAAAATCAGAATCTGAGGTCAGTAAAAGTCTTAAAGAGTTTTGTCTCTAATTTTAAAATCACATTGTAGAAGAAGGCATGGTTTATGTTATTTTTTTTAGGGTTTATTTGCATGAGGGAAAATAGGAAGCTAAACTTTCATTTCAACACTTGAGGGACTTTGGTATAAATTTTACTTAAGACTCATTTGTAGAGTCACTATCATTTGATGGTGTCACTGACACAAAGTTTATAAATAGAATATAACATTTTGTATGATAAAATATTGAGGAATTTATTTAGAATAAAATGTAGAAAATGGTTTATTTTTGAAGTTTACAAACATATATCAGTAATATGTGTATTTATCTCTTGCATTTTCCCACACTAATGGCATTTTTCAACTCTATTTTTAAAAGGAAGAATCCAAACGGTGGTTTGCCAATTAGGTGTATTTATCTTTGTGGAGTTCACATGAAAGCTATAACAAATTCACATGTAATATTTTCATCTTGAATTAATAAATCTTAATATCTTGCATTGTGAATGTTTCCTTAGTTCTGCTAAGGTTTTACCACATAATTCTGGGGTTTTGTCTCATGCATGTTTAACTAAATTATCTCTATTATTGTAAATTTGTATTCTATTGATTGGTTATTTGTTATTGCAAGGTATCTAGTTTCTTAACACTAGAAGTTTTGGGATAAACTGGAAACTATATCTGGTCATTGTCATTACCTACAAGGTAGATACCCCATCAAGGTTGGGGCCACTTCTCACAAACTTCGACCTTAAATTTAAATTAAACATTACTTCAAATTATCCACAACCCAAGAAACTAAGTGTAGAAACCTAGTTCCAAATCCTCTTTAGTTTTTCTCACATCTTTGTAAAACATGGTAAAAAATAGATCAATCTCAACCATTTAAGCATGAACATTAATTACATTTTTGAGTTCCAATTATAGATTCATACTTCCAAAAGTGATGCAAAACATTATATGCAATTACACAAAATAATGTCATTAAAAAATGATCCTTCTTAGATATATAAATTTTCCACCAATGCAAATAAAAAAGTTTAGCATGAACTCATTATTAGTCTATACAAGGTCAATACCTGTACATTGTTTCTATGAAAAAACAACATATATAAAAGCGGACTGCTTTGTATTGTCTTCTACTTCAAAGAGCATTCCATACCTGACGCAATATATTAAATAGGACTTATTGTGAGACACTTTATGTTTAAGATATTCATTCAGATTTAATGTTAAAAGGCTTCCATAATGGATGCCAAGAACCTTTTAAAGAGACTTGCGATACAAATTTCTGAAGACATCCATTTTTTTGAATCACCTCCTCCACGATCCATCATCATCATCCTGAAAATGTGGTGATGGTCTCATAAACTTGTAGGCGTTTCCATAAGATTTTTGACTATCCAATACTTATGCTTAATAAACACGTTGACAAGACACCAAGAAAAATCCTAGAAAACAAATCTCATAAAAGTGAACACTCATGGAACAAATCCATATTAGAGCTTATCTTCACTACATACCCTAGTCAAAACATATTTCTGCAATGACCTAATAAAATCAAGTGAGCAGTTCATATTCATTCCATAATTTAATGGTATACAGTTGCTCGGAAACCAAAAACTTCAAATTTTATGTCGACAGTCACATTTCTCTTGTATTAATACACAGAGAATATAAAGGCTTTAAATTGTAAAATGTAATCATATAACATATGCACATTATATGTATATGATACTGTATTTATTTAAGCTAATGTTTTAATCATATAACTGATTTCTGCATGTGTTTAGGTCATTCAAGCTTACATGATAGTTGGAAGGTGCACAATGGATATTATTTTGCTTAATAAAAGATGCATAGATTAGCAATGCATTCCATATTGTGCTATTTAATATATTAGTACATGTATGTATGTATTAATCAATGTTTTAAAAATGAGTGCATTAATGCAATTGCTATTATATGTTTCTGAAATGAAAACTATACCCAAACTGGATAACTGGTTTGAGAGTATTTTCCATTTTATAAATATCCCTAGGTACCTCCCGTGTGAATACCATAGTGGCACACATTAGAATAATTAAGTGCAGGTGCAACGGAATTATCCTTTAACACCCATGAAAAGCTACCTCTTATTAGATTGACTGAAAGGTAACAACATGCTTGATAGCTACCGAAAAAGATGAATTAATTGAGAGTTTTAAATTAAACAGAAAATAATTGTAAATAAAGCCATGGAGGTCTAAATAAAGCCATTTGTGATCGATGGCCTTTCGTCCAGACCCTCCTAAAACGTTTTCCCTCATCTCTGAGTCTTTTTCAAATTCCTCTGCCTCTTTAGTTTAAAATTGGTGTTAGGCATTCTCAGGAACCTTTTCTTTAAATAAAAATATATGAAGAAAAACAAAAGTTAAAGTGATTTAGTATTAAAACAACTACCTCTGCAAGATAGGTGTCTGGCCCTCCATACGTGTAGAGGATTCCAACAACGGCAATCTTCTTGTCCTCCGATTCGTTTACAAGATGCTAGGACATGGTGTACATTAAATCACTATGGCAAGGTCGCATGTAAAGAAATCCCACTTGCTTATTTTTATTATATTAAAATGAAAATAATGATATTGAACGAATTTATTTGCTTTGAGTGAGAACAAATACATCCTTTCCAAGTTGCATCGATCCTGTCCACACACGTTAGAGTTGGAAAGTATCAAAGAGTATCACATGAAATTTAATCAACATGTATGCCCACACAAATTATGAATACCTTACGTCCAGGATGCTCATTGCCTAAAAAGAGACTACAAATGTGTTCGAGAAAACAATAAAATCTAAAACAAGATTTATCAATGCAAAAGATTCCAGTTATTTATGTCAAATTTTTTGTGGTGATAGCCGTAGCCATTCCATATAAAATTAACCAACATTGTATTCATCTACCTAACTTAGATGAATGAATGAGCAAAATTTTCGAAGGTCATGATCATCTTTAACACAGTGTTAGAAATATCTACATATACAAAATCATGAATATCTGAAGATTGCAATGTGCAATGGAAATTTTCTAAATGGAAAAAGCAAACATGGTATAATAATATTAGCACAAATATATATATATATATATATATATATATATATATCCAAAAACCTTTGGAAAATAATTAGTAAAGTTTGTCTATATGTTACTTGTTGTAAAATATGAAACAAAATTACTGTGACTACAGATAAAGGTGCAGGATTGGAAATTTTGTATGCACTCATGCACACGATACAAAAAGAAAAGTTGTTCTTCTTCACTTCTTTCGCATATCTATCTATTTATCTATCTATCTATCTATCTATTTATCTATCCGTCTGTCTGTCTGTCTATCTATCTATCTGTCTATCTGTCTGTTGAACTCATTACCTAAACATATCCTTAGATTTACATAAAATTGGATATTCTCCTAAACTCCCTTGTATCACTTACTGCAAGAAAAAATAAATATATTTTGTTGGCGTACATGGACTTCCAACTCAGCAGAAAAACGTTTAATCTTCCCTTCCACGTCAAACTTATTGACAGCATTTTCTCCAATGAATTCTCACTAGCTCCAAGTACCGCATTTAATGTTTTCTTCTCTCTCTCTCACTTCATCTAGATGCTTCTAGTCGAAGCTACCTATTATCCTTAATTTTTGTAAAAACATTATAATATATACTCTACTTTTTTTGGTATGCTGTGAGAGAGGAAAATATATGAGAGCAGCGAAGCTCTGCTATTCTGCTTCTAAAAAAATGAATGTGATGAATGATATCAGCGCACCTCTACTGGCATAGACGTCAAGAATCTATAATGTTTGTTGGCAGAATATTAATAAAATATTGGACATTTTGCATTTGTCTTCTTGCTCTATTTTTTTGTGGGTTCAATATTTCAACTACTTGTAGAGTATTTAATTTATTTCAACTGGTATGTGAGTTCTTATGTGTTGTGATTCTCTTTCAAACTGGTATCAGAGCATTGTAAAGACCTTGAGGAGCTCAAAATTTTCAAAGAGCTTGTTTTCAGAGTAGAGAAGATCCTAAAAAGAAGAGATCAAGTTTTTTAAAAGGCAGATTTTTTTTTAAAAAAAAAAAAGGATAAACTCACAGCTGAAAGCAAAATAAGCAAACTGTTTGGTTTAAGCAACCATGGCAGGAGTAGGAGGCAGCATCACTCAACCCCAAATACTAATTTTTATTGGCAAAAATTATGATTTTTTGAGCATTAAAATGAAAACTCTATTATGATCACAAGATGTGTGGGATTTAGTGGAGAATGGATTCCCTGAGCCAACAAATCAATAGGCTTTTCAAGCTTTGTCAGAAGTAGAGAAGGATTTAATGAAAGAAAACAAGAAAAATGATGCCAAAGCATTAGTTTTTATCCAACAAGCTATAGAGAAGTCAATTTTTTTCAAGAGTTGCAGCTACTACAAGGTCCAAAGAAGCACAGAAAAGTTTGCAAATTGTATATCAAGGCACCAACAAGGTAAAAACTACCAATTGCTAAAATTAAGGAGATATTTTAAAAATATTCATATGAAAGAGTCAAAAAATATAGATTCATTTTTTACACATGTAATGGGCATTGTGAATCAAATTAGAACTCATGGTGAATGTTTAGAAGACTAGAAGGTTGTAGAGAAAATACTCTAAAGTTTGCCTCCAAAATTTGTCTCGGTTGTAGTGGCAATTGAAGAATCCAAAGATCTATCCTAGTTATCAATTCATGAATTAATGGGGTCATTATTGTCACATGAGCAAAGATTAAATCAATCAGGGGCATCATCATTGGAGAATACATTCAAAACTCTGCTTTCATTTGGAAGAATAAGAGGGAGAATAAATTATAGTAGAGGTAGAGAACGTTTCTCACCAAGAGGAGTAAGAGATTCTCATCAATTTGAAAACAAACCTACATCAAGCCTGCATACATCATCAAGAGATGAAAGTAGTAGTCATTTACATAGCTAGCATCAAGGTGAAAGGTATAATAAATCCAATATCCAATGTCATTATTGTAAAAGATTTGGGCATCTTGCATCTAAATGTAGGAAAAGGTTATATGATATGAATAAACAAAAACCAAACTTTACAAATGAAAATCAGCACAACACTAGTGAACAAAACACCATGTTGATAACATGCAATGTAGCACAAGAGATTTCTAAGGAGGTATGATTTCTAGATAGCAGATGTATCAATCACATGAGTGGAAGTAAGGAGATGTTTGTAACAATGGATGAATCGGTAAAATTAGAGGTAAAGTTAGGCAATGATCATCAAGTATTAGTAATGGGAAAAGGGTTAATTAACATAAGAACTAAGTAAGGAGAAAAGAAGCATATCCTTAATATATAATATGTCCTAGGTTTGCAACACAATCTCTTAAGCATTGGGAAATTAGTGCAAAAAGGGTATAGAATGTACTTTGAAAATGATGAATGTGTAATTTTTAGATTAAAAACCAAGTAATATGTTGATTGGGAAAGTTGAAATGACAAGAAATAGGATGTTTCCTCTTAGAATCCAAAGTGAACTATTCTTAGAACCTCAAGCATTGTAAAAGGTTGTTGAATTAGCTTTCAAAGCTTCATATAAAAATGAATCTTGGCTATGACATTTGAGATTTGGATATTTAAACCTCAAAGGATTACCGTTGTTATATATAAAAATAATGGTGTATAGATTGTCATCAATAGAGATACTTAAGACAAAATGTGAGAGTTGCATACTTTTAAAGTAACATAGGAATACATTTTTAGTTGGAAAATCATATAGGGTAAGGCAACCACTTGAGATAGTTCATTCAAATCTTTGTGGACCGATGCAAACACCATCCATAAGTTGAAATATTTATTTATTGACATTTATTGATGACTTTAGCAAGAAAATTTGGGTTTATTTCTTGAAATACAAATCAGATGTGTTTGATGTTTTTAAATATTTCAAGGCAAAAGTTGAAAAAGAAAGTGGAAAAAGAAAGTGAATATTATATCAAAAGATTGAAAACTGATAGAGGTGGTGAGTACATATCAAATGATTTTTTGAATTTTTGCAAAGCAAATGGCATAAGAAAATAATTTACAATAATGTATACTCCTCAAAAAAATGGAGTAGTTGAGAGAAATAATAGGACAATGATGGAAATGACACAAATTATGATAAAATCTAAACACCTATAATATGAGTATTGGGCCGAAGTGGTTGCATATTCGGTATACATATTAAATAGATGTCTAAAAGAATCATTTATAAATAAAATACCAAAAGAGGCTTAGAGCAAAAGGAAGCATAATATTGAACATTTGAGAGTTTTTGGATGTGTGGCATACTCATTGATATCTCAAGAGTTGAGAAAGAAACTAGATGATAGAGAAGAGAAGTGCATATTTGGGGGATATAGTGAATAATCCAAGGCATACAAGTTATACAATCTAATCACAAAAAATGTAATAATCAGCCATGATGTAGAATTTGTTGAAGAAAAAGCTTGGGATGAAAGCATTGATAAAACAAATACAATTTCAGCAAGCATACCATATGATAATGAGATGGTAGAGGATGATGTGCAAGTAAATGTTATTATAACACCTTTTGAGGCACCTAGCACTCCAAATCCATCAACTCTAGCTAGTAATAACAACAGTCAATCTTCTAATCCAACACTTGCATCATTATGATCAAGTTCTATAAACACATCAAAGAAGACATGAAGTCTAAGGGAGAATTATGATGAAATACAAGAGGATGAGAATGTTGATTTATGTTTTAATTTTGCATTGTTAACACAAGCTGATCCAATTTAATTTGAAGAAGTAATTAAAGATGAAAAATGGATTGCAACCATGGATGAGGAAATTTAATCAATTGAAAAGAATCGAACTTGGGATCTAGTAGATCTTCCTAAAAGCAAGGATGTGATTGGAGTTAAGTGGGTTTACAAGATAAAGTATAATGTTGATGAAAAATTAGAGAGACATAAGGCAAGACTAGTAGCTAAAGGCTTTACACAACAACTTGGTATATACTAAAATGAAACATTCTCACCTGTTGAAAGATTGGATACCATTAGAATGGTCTTATCTATAGCAGGTCAAAATAATTGGAAGGTTTATCAAATGGATGTAAAGTCAGCTTTCTTAAATGGAATTTTGGAAGAAGAAGTCTATATAAAATAGCCACCTGGATATGAAATTCAAGGAGAAGAGCATAAGGTTTACAAGCTAAAAAAGACATTATATGGTTTGAAGCAAGCTCCTAGAGCTTGGTACAGCAGAATAGATTCTTATTTCATGAACAATGGGTTTAATAGATGTGGAAATGAACCTACTTTGTATGTGAAAGTAAATAATCAAGGGTAAATATTAATAGCTTTTTTGTATGTAAATGATATGATATTCACAGGTAACATGTCAATTAACTCATTCAAGGTAGCCATGGAAAGTGAATTTGATATGACTGATTTGGGGCTTATGAGATATTTTCTTGGGATAGAGGTAAGTCAAAGTGATCAAGGAATTTTTATATGTAAAAGTAAGTATTCTAGTGATTTGTTGAAAAGATTCAAGATGACAAAAGTGAATTCAGTCCCTACATTGGTTGTATTGGGTTTAACATTTAGCAAGGATAACACAAGTCCTAGTGTTGATTCAACTTTATTCAAAAGACTAGTTGGTAGCCTCATGTATCTAACTGCCACAATATCAGATATCATGTATGGGGTTAGTCTTATTTCTAGATTCATGGGCAAACCAAATGGGCAAACCAAGGGAATCACATTGGAAAGATGGAAAAAAAAGTTTTAAGGTATATAGCTGGAACAAAGAGCTTTGGGATTTTGTATACATTTTTAGATGAATATAATTTGATTGGTTACATGGATATATTTTCCATCTTGGATCTGATCTATCTTTTAGGCATCAAAGAAGCAACCAATTGTGACACTTTCATCAGTTGAAGTAGAATATGTCATAGCTACATCAACAACTTGCCAAGCAGTTTGGATGAGAAGATTACTTTCAGATTTGGCACACACAAGAAAAAGCTACAAACATATTTTGTGATAATGATTCAGCTATAGCATTATCCAAAAACCACGTCTTCCACAAACGCAACAAGCATATTGACACAAGACATCATTTTATTCATAAATTGGTGAACAATGGTGATATATATCTTGAATTTTGCAGGTTTGAAGATAAATTAGTAGACATCTTTAACAAGCCACTTTCAAAGAACATGTTTGAGAATCTTTAGGAAGGAATTAGAATAGCAGACATACATGGTAGTGAAGATTAAGGGTGAGTGTTGGTGTACATGGACTTCAAGCTCAGCAACAAAATGTTTAATCTTCCCTACCACATCTAACTTATTGACAACCTTTTGTCGAGCAAATTCTCACTAGCTCCAGCTACCACATTTAATGTTTTACTCTCTCTCTCTCTCTCTCTCTCTCTCTCTCTCTCTCTCTCTCTCTCTCTCTCTCTCTCTCTCTCTCTCTCTCTCTAGATGGTTCTAGTCAAATCTACATATTATCTTCTTTTTTTTAAAAAAATTATTAGATATACCATGTTTATTTGGTTTTCTATGGGAGAGGAAAATATATGAGAGACCAGTGAAGCTCTACTATTTTACTCCTATAAAAAAAATGTGACGAATGGCATCAATGCACCTCTGCTGGCATAGACGTCAATAATCTATAATGTTTGTTGGCAGAATATTAATAAAAATTTGGAAATTTTGCATTTGTCTTCTTTCTCTATTTTTTATGTGGGTTCAATATTTCAACTTCTTATAGATCATTTAATTTATTTTAACTACTATGTGCGCTGCCTGTGAGTTGTGATTCTGTTTCATATTTATACAATTATATCTGATTTTAATATTTTAAATTAGATAATGTAAATTTTATGAGTTGATGTATTTTATTTATATTAAAACATCATTTTTTTTTAAGAACAAGGACACAAAGTGTTAAGGGTGATAGTCATGTAAGCAGAAATGATAAAAAGATCAATATTAAATTTATCTACTATACACAAGTAGGCTAGAAATTTCCATAGGACGTAAGGCCACTCAACTGAAAATATTAATAAAATTTGTATGGTATAGTTGTGCTCTATATTTTGAGTAATTAGTTTTAAGTTGAAAATAAAATCCTTGTACTTTATCCATGTCATTGTTGCAAACTACAGGCTGTAGTCTTATGCCTTCTCAAAGAGCTCAGGATGATGAAAAAGAGCATGAAAACATGTAGATGAGTTGGACAATGAGCACTTATTATATCTTATAAATTTGTAAACTATTGCAATTTGTGCTAATTAAAGATATTGTATTTCTAGAATGTGATTGCCAAGCCCCTCAAAAATTATATTATAATCTTAAATGTGAAAGCATCTTTAGAACCCCAAGGTAGGTCTTTCATTCAAACCATGTTGAAACATTATTTCAAAAAATTAAGTATCCATCTACAGAGAGCTAGGAAGTGATATGGAATCATCCTTAGACTTTTTCATAGCCTCTTCAAATTGCAAAACTTTACACCTTAAGAATGAACAATAGAGAATATGATATTTCTTACATGGACACTCAAATATAAATCAAAACACACAAAAACAAATCATATAAATCTAAATAAAATTGAGAAAAAAACATATAACTCTTCATCAATATGAAGTCAAATTGCATGTTATGTTAGAGAATGCTTATAAATTGATAAGTTAAAACATGAAAAAATCCATCATAGATATCAGAACCCAATTTTTGTGTCCATGATTCCTTGTATGTAAATACCAATTACTCAACAAGCGTACATGCAAGTGAGTGCAACTATTTTATAATCTTCGATTGATAATTATGACTAAGAATTAGAACCAGATTTAACTCTTGTGTACTCTATCAAAATCTCTAAGGATATTTTCACTTATCATACTATAATTTAATTAAATAAATATTTAAAACATAGAAAGGATAGTATGTTATACAAGAAATAGACAATGCTTATGTTCTAAGTTACTTTTCTATAAGAAAGCGTGTTGTTCAAACTGATTTAAATGTCTTGCACTACTACAAAGACATGTACTATTACACTTTTGACAGGTGCGTATGTATGCTTCCACATTTTCATACAAAAAATGACCCAAAAAAAATATAAAATAATAAAATAAAATTGATCTAGACTATTTGTGACAGATAACTTATGAAAGAGCATGTGATCCAATACAATATTTCCACACAAATTATGATAGTGATTTCAATCAACACATCAAAACCTATTATTGAAAAAGACAACTAAAAATATATGAGATAAGTTGTTTTCCAGATTCATAAGTAAGTTCCTCTAGGTAAATTTGGCCCACTTTTTTGGCCTCTGTGGGAACTTAGAGGCCTTAATGGCCATGAAATCCTCCTCTTTTTCCTTGGTGGAAAGGGTTATCACAACTTTGGGACATATAAACACCTCAAAATTAGAGCACTTCTCATGCATTACTTCTTAATTAATTCAAGCATCTAAGGGATGTAAAAATTTTAGATGTAAAGGCTTTGGTTAATGATGATAAATAAATGATTTGTAATCATTGATTCATGTTCCTTTTTTATTAGGTCTATTGAATACTTTTAATAAATGACTATGAAGACACCCTGAAGTAGGAGTCACACTTATTCATGTGAACCAAGTAGAATATATCCTATATATTATGGACCCAATCCCATCCTCATATCTCACTTTGATAGATGATCTTCAATTTAAATATTAATACAATAAAAATATTTTTGTTACAAATATTTATTAACACCTAAATCGATCTATATAGATTTTATGTATCCTCAATTTTCATTGTAGAAAATTGTAGATAATTTTTTTTCTAACTATAAAAATTGCCTCCAAATAAAAATAAGGAAAAATTATGACCAAAATTTCAATTTAAAAAAATTACATAGTTCGTTTGATGGGAATTGAAATCAATATCAAAATATTGATGAGGCCAATTTTTTTCTCTTGATATGATATGCCCACGTACATGTGTTTTCAGTTGAATTAAACCACCAAAAAAATTGAATAAAAAATCTTGAGGTGGACTACTCACTTGTAATATAATTTGTACATGTTGAACCAATTTTATAACTCACTGATAGTGTATTTAGAATCAAATGTGTTAATGATCTTCTTATGAATTTCACTTCAAAACTAAAATAATAATATTATAAATAAACGTAGTAATGATTTGTACAAAATAATTGGGAAATATAAAAATATGTTACAAAATTTTATTTAATTTATACATATATATATTTATATATTTATATATATATATATATATATATATATATATATATATATATATATATATATATATAATATCAAGGTTATAATCAAATAGAAAGAAAACATAGTCATAACTCAAATAAGAATTAGTTTTTATAGATTCAAAAATAAAATAAGTTGATAGATAATCTTTAAATTAAAATGGATGCAAATAATATGTTATTTTGGCATCATAGGAGCAATAGAAATAAAATAACACTTGATTCTAGAATGCCTAACCTTCAATAACTTTAAGGTCATGTACATGAAAATATTGAGAATAGGCACCACCTTAACTTTATTTGAAAAAACTAAAATAAAAAAATTAGAAGAAATACAAACTCAAATTAACAAGATAAAGAATAACCTTATTTAAAAAAAACCATATCCATCAAATTATACATCATCAAAAAATTATGATATGTATAAAAAAAAAGTGCCATAAACTATTAAATCTCGTGACTTATAATCTTTAAAATATTAATCATAATCTTAATCTTAAATATTAAAGATTAATTAATAAAATTTATACAAAATTTTAATGGAAAAAGATGACATTACTCTAACCTTTGTTGAAGGCATTCATATTTGTAATCCTTTCTTTTTGTATGACCATAAAGATACACCGCATATTCGAATCTTGTAAGCTCATAATGTTTTGAAGACTTTTTAAATTTAAAATATCCAAAGAAAAGGTTATCTAAATTTTCATATATTTGTTCCCATAAACTCATAAAGTTTTTTAAAAAGTTGAAATTGTGAAAATATTAAAAAACCAGTCATAAACTTAGAAAGATTAAAATCTGTTGTTGAAATTGTGAAACTCTTAAAATTTTTACTTTGGTTTGTTACTATTTATAAATAAATAGTCAAACTCATTGTATTAGAGGGTAATTTTTTTAATTAACTATTGTCTTTTTATTTTAAGAATTAAGATTCATGACACATAATGAAATTGAAATTGCAAGTCAAATTTATTTTTAATAATTAGTGTGGGTTTTAGATATAATAAGAGGTTCAGGTCTCCTTTTAATCATCTAAAGATAAATTAGAAACAACTCATTAAAAATATAGATAAAAAATCCAAATGAGATCTAAAAATGAAAGAGCCAAAAAAGGCCACAAGCTCTCAAAATGGAGCCTAATATAAATGAAGCATAAATCCTATAATTAATTGGTATGGGATTCATCTTGGACAAAAAAATTAAAGGCCCCAAGACTCTGAGTCTATTGTGTCTGACTCATGCATCAAAATAACATGGGCAGAAATAACTAGAAGCCTAGGTTTAATAAAGAACTCCTAGAGTCCTCAGGGGACCAACAAACTAATTTTGATTGGATCAAAAACTACCTTGGACACAAATGGAGGTCCAAGTCTCCATATAAAAGGTCACCAAAAGGAATTTTAGGGTTTAGAGTCAACAATGATGAAAAGAACCTTCTAATCTAGAATTTAACTAGATCCGAAAGCAATCTGGGTACAAATCCACAAATAACTAACATGAAAGCCAACTTGGGTGAAAAAATCAGATGCCCAAGTCTCAAACATAATTGGAATGACAACCCCCAAACACCCATCCTAGGCACAAGATGGCTCATGTCCCCAAAGGGAAAAAACTAGATGAAGAAGGACCTCTCATAATACATCCAAAGAGCATTTTAAAGAAGAAAGCCACTGGGACTCATAAAGTACCTAAATAAAACTGCTTGCTAGAAAGGTATTCTTAAGGGATCCATGAAGAAAACCAAAAAAGGACACCTTCTTCTAAACCCAAAGATCCAGAACAAACTACTTACTATTAAAAAACACTAATTCTTGTAAATTCTTAAAAACAAAGTAAATTCGTTTGGTCCAATCAAACCTTTTTCATGAAAAAATATGATATAACTAAAATTTCCTTTCAAAATCTTAATGAAAAAATGCCCTTTCAATAAAAACCCAAAAATTGCCAATTCCAATTAAACATGCCATAATCTAACTTCCTATTATCCTTAGATAACGAAAAAGCCAAACAAACGCAACTAGAAAAAGAGTAAAACCTTCTAATGAGGCTCCCAACCCCAATCCCTAGACCAATTGAATTATTCCTCCTTACCACATCTTAAACCCATGAGAACGAAACTAAAATTGTTATTTTCCATATGCTAGTTACTGTTAGTAAGCATAAACCGTCTATTTATTATTTATGCACACATGCATCGAAAAACCTTCTATTTTATTATTTGTATATGGATGCACAGATGCATCGCAACACATGTAAAAACACATGTCAATGTGCCCTCAAATGCTACAAAAGAATGTGATGTTTCTTTATGCTTCAATTAGGTTAGATGAAAAGGGGCAAAGAGTAGGCACACATTTATGCAGGCATTTATAATGGTGTTTTATTAAGAATGGTAAAGCAAATTGGAATTCAAATATTCCATTCGAAAGTTTGAAAAGAAATGACATTTCGAAATGTTTGATCAATTTTTTTTCAATTAGAATCTCATAAATTTTGTAGCTGTTTTAAATTTCAAATGTAATGTCAAACAATATCTCTAACAAATTAGATATCATTGATATTAAATATGCATTTATGTCTAGTTCAACTTTCTCTTGGTTAATATTTGATTATTTATTTATTTGATAATGCCATTTAGAAAATAATGGAATCCACCCAATTATGCTATTAAAAGTGGGATTCCAAGAATTTGGATAATATTTGATCTGGGAGGATTATTGTTTCTATATTTTTGTACTTTTACTTTAAATCCATAAAAGAATATTTATAGACTTTGTAGATTTTAAGATATAGAGATATTTGATGCAGAAGATTGTGAGTTTTTATTTTATTATTTTTTTAATTATATTGGTAATATTTAATAATTATATAATTTTATTTATTTATAATTTTTTATAAAATAATGTTAAATTTAAATAAAATAATAAATTTAATATAACTTTTTTCATATATCATTATTTGTGTGTTTAATATATTAGTATGAAATTGAAAGTGAAGGAAATTGTTATTTATAATATGATCTAAAAAATAATGAAATATATTTCTTTTAATTTATAAAATGATAAAAATATTTTTTATTTTTATTTAAATATAATATTTTTGGGTTCAATTTGAATAAAAATAAAATACAACTTAAAGAATTTTAAATTTAAGTTTGATGACAAAAAAATCACAATACATATTTGTATGCATCTTTAAAATTGTTAACTTGGACAAACTTGAATAAAATTCAAAATCTTTTAGATGGACCAACCTAATAAATTTTGTATACATACTTTCATGAGGTTGAAATTGGGGTATTTGAATTATAATCAATAATTTTTATCAACATAAATTTTTGAAGGTGTGCTCATACTTTGTATTGGATTCAAATACAACTTACATTTGACCCACTACGATACATGCACAAGATATTCAATTTTGTTCATGCATGATATTTACCAGTGACTATATTCAAATAAGGCCCATTGTTGTGCTTTCACAAGGTTTGACTTACCATGTAACTATTGATTAACATTTTAATTTTGTTTATAAATATTTTTTTAAGCAAGAAATTAAGAGTTAGATAGATAATCAATAAAATTAAAGAATGCATATAGAATATATAACAAGAGATAAGTATAAAATAATTATAAAATATAAAATATTATTTAAGATTAAGGTTTTACATGGACAATATTTTTATGTATTTTCTTTTTTAATTAAAACTCTAAAATATAGTTTTATGTATAATTATACTTTTTTTTAGGAGTAAACTATTAGTAGCAATTAGGTTTCATTTAAACAAAACTAAAACCTTATTGAGAGGAATATTTTTTAAAAATATTTACAAGATAATTTTACAAAGTTTTATTTATATATTTATTAGATGAATTTCATTGAAACCCTTCTCACAATTGTTAATTGAGAAAGTGTTTTGTAGTGACTTATCTAATGGGTGTATTGTTTTTAAAATTGTACAATTATTTTAAGAGTTTGTTAATAATGAAATTAAAGAGAACACATGCCCCACAATATATTGTTCATATTTTTTAAATCTTCTAGATGTTATTTTCTTAAGATTTCAAAAAAGAAGATCAGTTTTTTAAAGATTTACTTAAAATTTTAAAAATTTAGATAAAATTTTCTGAAGCTATAATACTGACGGTCACGATTGTCAAGTCAATTTTGTCCTAACTTTCATTTAAAAAAGAAATGACACTATTCTTCCAAAAACAAAAATAATTTTAAAAATAATCCATCTTCGTTTCTTTCATGTGTATATATATATACTTCTATTGAGTTAGATTTACACAAAATCGGAACTCTCTTGTATTAGTGCAGCCAAAAGAAACATAATTGCATGTCTGATTTTATTATTTTAAATTTGATAATGTAAAGTTCATGGGTAGATGTATCGTATTTATATTAAAACATCAATTTTCTTTTTTTCAAGAATAACTGAAGTCGAGCTCCATGATATGGCAGTCGATACGTGTGGTAAGTTCTACTTGCTATAACTTGGAAAGCATCATGAAAGCGAAAACAATGTCGGTAAACAGTAAAAGTGTGTTGATTGATTTTTGAAGAACCAGAAGTGAAAGCTTCTTGTGGTTGCCTGTAAAGGTCGGCGATTCCCTTGTGGTAGAAAAAAGCAGCAATTATAGAGCTATTCTCTCCATTATGTTGTTTAAAGGAATAAATAGTTACCGTACTAAAAAGGTGGCCGAAAGAGAGGATCAGAAGTACCCGCCTCATTCTGAATCTAAATTATTTGCAGGCACTCTTCTAGTCATAAGACCGTGCCTTGCCTTCACTTGGGAAGTAAGAGAACATGTATATAAAAGGGCACCTGGGAGAAAGATGATTTGCAGACCATTCTAGTACAAAATGGAACACGAGTCAAGTTCGAGTTCTTGGTCGGCCCTGCAGAGGATGTTGAATGCCCCGCGTCTGAGAGGCCTAAAAGTGAGCACCTTGCGTTCGCGCTCTGAGGAAGCCTTAAACGAGCTTATGCGCTCAATTATAGACAAGGAGGGCGTCACGGAGCCCTTCTACGTCCTCGATCTGGGCATGGTGGTGGAATTGTTGCAGAAATGGCAGGAGGCGCTGCCTCGTGTGCACCCCTTCTACGCGGTTAAGTGCAATCCGGAGCCGGCCTTGTTATCCGCCTTGGCTACCCTCGGCGCGGGCTTCGACTGCGCCAGCCGGGCAGAGATAGAGGCTGTGCTCGCCCTTGGCGTGTCGCCCGATCGGATCGTGTACGCCAACCCCTGCAAAGCGGAGACCCATCTCAAATACGCACCCTACGTCGGTGTCAATTTGACCACGTTCGATTCCAAGGAAGAGGTGGATAGAATCATGAGATCGCATCCTAGCTGCGCACTGCTGTTGAGACTGCGGGCGCCGGACGACGGAGACGCACGGTGCCCGTTGGGTCCCAAGTACGGAGCCCTGCCGGATGAAGTAGCGCCGCTGCTCCAGGCCGCTCAGCGTGCAGGTCTCAGCGTTGCTGGCGTTTCATTCCACGTAGGCAGCGGAGCCGAACACCCCCGCGTGTACACGGGTGCTATAGCCGCCGTCAAAGGAGTGTTCCAGATGGCTTCTAGCTTGGGGCTGCCCAACCTTCGTATGATTAATATCGGAGGCGGTTTCGCCGCGGGACCTCGCTTTGCAGACGCTGCCGCTACGGTCCGAGCCGCCTTGCACACCTATTTCCCTGATCACTCGTCCGTCTCCGTCGTCGGCGAACCAGGCCGTTACTTTGCAGAGTTGGCCTTCTCCCTGGCTACTAATATTATCGGCAAGCGGGTGAGATGAGAGGTGAGAGAATATTGGATAAACGATGGTATTTACGGTTCCATGAACTGTCTGCTCTACGACCATGCTGTTATTACCGCGCTGCCTCTTGCATGCAGGTCCGGGCGTTCTAATCCTTCCTGCAATGGCCTACCTAAATATCGGTCCACAGTGTTTGGGCCGACCTGTGACGCTCTGGATACCGTACTGACCGATCACCTGCTTCCCGAACTGCAAGTCGGCGACTGGTTGGTGTTTCCCAACATGAGCGCCTACACTGCAGCAGCTGGCTCTAATTTTAATGGCTTCTCCACTTCTGCCATCTGCACTTATTATGCCGCCTCCTACATGTAGACACTCCTCTCGGTGTTACCTGGATGCATGTCTTATGGCTTATCTATGTAAGGGTTTAAATATATACATGCGTTTGTTTTCTTTATCTATAAACAGATGGTCCGCGTTCTATGTGTTTGAGAAAGTTGCAGAGTCAGAATCCAAGGTTAGTAAATGGCTTTAGGACTTTTGGCTTTAGGTGTTTATGTTATTTTTTAGGGTTTATTTGCATGAGTGTAAGTAGGAAGCTAAACTTTCATTTCAACATCTTAGCGACTGGGTACCAATTTGGCCAAGTCGCAGTGCAAGAAAAAATGCTCCTGAAGATAAGCATCAGACTACTAATAGGATAACAACCTGTGAACCTGAAATTTACAAAGCCCCAAATGTTCCTATGGGTGCAAGTGTAGAGTCACTGTCATTTGGAGGTACAATGATAGTTGTCATTGTAAAATATACACATCTTTGCCGCCTAAGGCAGAAGCAATGATAGTTGTCATGGTAAAATATACAAAGCTTTGCCAAGCAATGATACTTTTTATGTTATTGCTATCTTCCGTAAATATGTTCAACTTCAATAAGCAGGAACCAGAGATCCAGAGCAAAGAGAGGACAATATCAATACCCAGCAAGCACTAAAAGTGTTGTTCAATGTCATCTGTGTTGCAGATGAAGCTTATAAATTTGAGACCTGCATAGCTTTTAATGTCGTGGGCTGTCTGGAGCGAGTTTAAAAATAACCAACGAGCTTGTTATTATTGGTTAAGGCACAAAGATCATAAATAGAATACGTCATTTTGCATAATAATATCTTGGTGAATCTATTAGATATTTGTTAATATATAGATATTTTCCATGAAATTATATATATATATATATATATATATATATATATATATATATATATATATAATTTTTTTAAGTTAGAATAAAATGTAGAAGATGGTTTATTTTCACTATTTACAAATATATATTAAGATTATTTTGCAACTGAGTTTCTTCATTTGACGATTATGCAGTTGTTAGAGGTTTGGAATGAAATAATGATTTTGACTTTCACCAAGCTGATCATCCCACTCCTATACCCATTAAATAATTTTAGCTAAACAACATAAAATAGTTAATGGCGGTCCTTGGATGATGGCAGAGGTGGGTCTTTGGATACAACTTATGAATTTTGATGTGTTTTCATCAAAGCATGGATGTTTCCATACTTGGATTAAGTTGTATGCCTTACTTGCAGGGTATTGGAAGGAAGAGTGTTTGTGAGAGATCAGTAAGTCTTTGGGTACATTCATTCAAATACCCAAATGTTAAAAGCGTTTCCTAGCATCTTATGTTAAAATATGTATTTATCTCGATTTGAATGAACGAATACCTTAGAAAATTATCCTAGGACATTAAAGGAGAATTTGGCATTAAAGGGTTGATGTGGAAAATATGCCCTTTAAATGTTTTTAATGCTGCAAGGTTGGTCATATCAATAAATAATGTTTGGTATTCGATCCAAGAATTTATAACAAGGTTTTTGTTAATATGTGAAAAACGAAGGAAGGTAATCTGTTTGAGAAGTTTCTTAAACAAATAGGTTGGCTTATAAGCATCATTATTCTCTACAAGACCTATATATGACTTTTACATTAGTTTTAAGGAAAGATTGAATTAATAAATTTTCATCTCACGTAACAATTTACTTAAATATTATAAATTTGCTAAAAAATAATCTTAAAAGGTGGCCTATTTGCTTAAAAAAAACTATTGATGATATGAAGTATTTGTTGGAATCAAAGAAAAACATTTTTTTGAAATAAATTATAATCTTTGGATTTTTTAAGCTAAAGGAAAGGAGCAAGTTGGAAATAATTCTGATGAGGAAATAAATTCAAGTCTAATTCTCATAAGTTCTCAAATGAACAACCTCCACCTGAGGTAAATTGTAGAGAAAAGGGAAGAGGGGCAAGAAATTCTTGGCAGAGCAATGAACAACTAAAGTGTCTTCTCGTAGCCAATGCACTTTAACTTTTTTTTATAAAAAAGCTAAGTGGGGGATGGAAATTCCCCCAACATTGATATAAATATTGTCTTATGGAATGTTAAGGTTCTTAATTCCCATAAGAAGAGATGTCTGGTTAAGTATCTCTTAATTTTTTTTGAAGCTGAACATTTATTGATCCAAGAAACTAAGTTTTCCAAAGAGGATTCAATTTTTTTAATTAAGTATATTTTGGAATAATTGAAAAGGAGAATATTTACCTACAATAGGAGAATCCAGTGTTTTTCCTCTATTATGGTCTCCCTTTTCAATTTCCATAAGTATGTATGGCATGGGTTGAAATTGGAAAATGTACAAAGTCTCTCACCTTGTTGTTAATTTGGTTTTATTTCTTATCAATGTGTACACACTTACTTTAAGATTTTTAAATATATAAAAATAAACCACTACCCCAGAAAGAAATGAGACTCATAACAAAATATATGCAACATGCATAACTAGAAGAAATACAAAATAGCCAAAATAAAATTACATCTTCAAATTATTTCAATCATTTTTCATTTTAATAAAAATCAAATACAATACATTGAATTGCATGTGAACATGCTTTTCTAATAAATAAATAAAATAATTTAGATTTAATTAAATAATAAAAATTAAACAACTTACATGAAATATAAACTAAAGTTATTTCCAACCTTTCTAAGGCTTTATCTATTGTAGAATAAGGACTCAATAGCAATTAACCAACATTCTCCCCCTTGATGTTGAGTGAATTAACTATTAGATCCCATAGTTTCAAAAAGCGATATTTTGACAAAGCTTTAATGAAGATATCTATAACATATTCATGTGTCTTTATATTCTTTAATCCTACATCTTTCTTCTAAATCAAATCTCAAATTAAATGGTAATTCAAATCAAAAAAATTTGACATACATTATGATGCACTAGATTCTTGGATAATTTGATAGCACTAAAATTATCACAAAAAATATTATAGGTTGATGTTGTTTCTCTCCAATTTCTTCTAAAACCTTTCAAATCCATAATGCTTGTGTACCTATTGAAGTGATTGCCATATATTCTACTTTTTTAGAAGAAAGAGAAACCAAACTTTACTTCTTTGAATTCCATGTAACCAAACTAGAATCAAGTGAAAAATAATTCTCAGATGTTGGCTTTCAATCATCCAAACTACCTCCCCAATAAAAATTACTAAAACCAAAAAGTTCAAACCTTTTAGTAGCATAATAATGAATCTCAAAGCCAATCGTACCTTTCACATACCTCTGAATTCTCTTGATTGACTTCATATGAATTTCACATGGCTCAGACATATATCTTGATAAAAGAGAAACTAAATAAATCTTTCAATTGATTAATCTCCATCCCTAAAAAATATTTCATGAGAAATAAATCTTTCATTTCAAACTCATTCATCATTATAATTTTTAATTCATCTTTCATCTTAAAATTATTGCTTATATACAAAAATTCATCAACATACAAAATTATAATAAACATATAATTACCTTATTGATTATAGTAAAGAGTAGGCTCACTTTTACTTATTTTGAATCCATTATGCAGAAAATATATATCAATCCTTGCATATCATGGTCTATGTGCTTGTTTAAGGCCATACAAATCCTTCTTTAACTTACAAACTAATTTTTCTTTACCTTGTATTAAAAAACTTGGTGCTGTTGTAAATAGACATCCTCTTCTAAGTACTTAATAAATAGGGCACTTTTCACATCCATGTGATGTACACTCATTTATTTTGATTTTCTAGTGAAATCACCATTCAATAGTCTCTTTCTTACAACTAGTACAAATGTCTCTTCATAATCTATGCCATATCTCTTAGTGAAACCTTTTACAACTAGACATGTCTTGTGTCTTTCAACACTACCAAATCACTATTATACTTAGTCTTAAAGGACCCATTTAGTACCAATACACTTTTTGTCATGTGTAAGTTCTATAATTTTCCAAGTATCTTTTTTATGGATGGAATCCATTTTTTCTTGCATTGCTTGCACCCAAACATCATTAGTACATCCATCTTAAAAACATGATGGTTAAAAATAAGCTTGTGTAATTAAAGTATAATTTACCATCTCATCTCTTGGACATTCTTCATGTGTTTGGATTATTGTATGCTTATAAATTTCACACAAATTTTTAACCTTCCTTGAAGAACTAGGACTTGAAGCTGGAGATATGCTTGGAATACATGCACTAGATGAGAGGCTATTTAATGGAATTATACTTGAAGCTAGAATTGTGCTTGTAATACATGCACTATATGAGGGGTTAATTAATATATTTGTATCACTTGGCATTGAAGTACTTGTGAGCTACTCATTAGTAATATCATCCTAATTACCATCAATAAAAATATATATAGACTTCTCAAAATTGTCTTTATCTTTATCGTGACCATACAATCTCCCTTCATCAAAAACCATATCTTGACATAAATACACTATTAATAATGGGATTATAAATCCTATAATCTTTGCTTTGTTCACTCTATGAAAAAAAAAAAAAAAAGACTCACTCTTTGGATCTAATTTCTTCCCTTTCTAATAAGCTACATGAACATAAGATAAACAATGAAAAAAATTGAAATATTTGACATTAGGATTATTTTCATACCATGCTTCATTGGAGTCATCTTTTCAAGTGCACTAGTGGTATTTGATTGGGAATATATATTTTTATAGCAAATTCATCACCCCAAAAGGAGTTAATCAATCCCTTTGTTTGTAACATACTCCTTTCCATTTCAATCACTGTATAATTCTTCCTTTCAGCCACACCATTTTTTTGAGGGGTGTAGGCAGTTGTGAGTTGCCTTTTGATGCATTAAAATCATAATTAATAAATTCATTTAAATAAAATTCAAATCCATGGTTATTCCTTAAACACTTTATTATATAACCACTTTCATTCTCTACAAGGGATTTAAGTCTCTTAAATGTATCAAATGCTTCACTTTTTTATTTCAAAAAATAAACCAGACACTTTCTTGAATAATCATCAATACATATAATGAAATATGATGACTTACCTAAAATTTTTATTTTCATAGGACCAAAAATATCTAAGTGAACCAATTAAAGTAGATGATAATCCATCCTTGCACTACTTGTTGGAAACTTTTCTCTTACATGTTTGCCTTTAACCCATCATTGAAAAACTTACTTATATTCTTCAACCTTTGGCAAACCATAAACTAATTCTTGTGATGTTAGTAACTTCGAACTTTGAATATTCAAGTGTTCACACTGGAGATGTCATTTCCAACTTTTATCTTCATATGCCATATTTTCAAGGATGTTACTATGCTCTCTAAAATTCAATGGGAAAATCATATTCTTAGATAGAGGTATAATTTTAACAACCTTATTTAATTGATTCTTTTTATTGATTGTGCATTTATTATCATCAAAAACCACCTTATAGTTCTTTTCACATAGTTGTCCAACACTCTCATTAAATTATGTTTCAAATTTAAGGTATAATAAATATCATTAATAATTTTCTTACCTTCTATAGTATTCACCTTCGTAGTTCCTTTTCATGCAACCTCCAAAGATTTATCATCACCAAGTTTGATATTGGTTTTGATATTTATATCCATTGCATAAAATAACACATTATTCCCTGACATGTGATTAGAATACCTTGAATCTAGATACCAAACCTTATTAAGACTATTTTCAGCTTTATCATATGAAATGATTAAATTAAATGAAACATCACCATCCTTATTATCATTATTATCACTTCTATTTTCATTTCCTGATTTTAATCTACATTTATAATTAAAGTGACCATAACTATGAAAGTAATAAAATTGAATATTTATTTTATAAAATCTACCTCTACCTCTACCTCTGGTAGCTAAGCCACCTCTTCCTCCTCGATATCCAATTGAATAATTGTAAATCATGTTTTTACCTTATCCTTGATTACTTTTAATATTGGATTTGCCTTGTATATGGTTATTCTTATTACTTGTGTTGGTACCTTCATTCTTTGTGACCTTTAATTTTGAGTAAAACACATTCTCATCACTTTTATATAATGTGTTTTTTATTCTTTATTCATGGGACACAAGAGATCTAACCAGATGATTAAACTCAAGATATTTCAAATTTTGCTTTCTTTAATAATGATGGAAATATTATTCCATCTTGGTGTTGTAGACCTTAACACCTTTTTTACAGTAACTTCTTTGTTTAACATTTCTCCAAGTTTAGCCATCTATTAACTACATAATTTACTCTTACATATAAATCACTCACACTTTCAGCATATAACATTTTAAAATTCTCATATTCTCTCTTTAATATTTTTAATCTAACCACTTTGACTTGATCACTATCTTGGTAAGTTTCTTATAGAGTTTTGTAGGCATCCATAGTTGTCTTTGCACATGTAATTCTTTGAAATAGGCTCTTGTCTAGAGTTTTTTGGATATGAAATAAATCTTTTCATTTATTCTTCTTAGCTTCCTTATTGGATTACCTATCATTAGCTAGAATAGTGGCCCAATCAACTGGTTCATCATAACCAATTTCTATAGACTCCCATAATTTTTTGCTTCTCAAAAGAGTCATCATCTTGATGCTCCAATAATCATAATCATTACAACTAAATAAGTAAATAAGTAAATAAGAAGATTGTTATAGTTTAACTTGAACAATTGTTAGAATGATATGAAACAAAAAACATCAACCCAAACCTTGTTCTGAGACCAATTGAATTTTTTTAAATATATAAAAATAAACCCTTACCTAGAAATAAATGAGACTAACAATGAAATATATAAAGTATGTACAACTAGAAGAAATATAAAAGAGCAAAAATAAAATTACTACAAATTATTCTAATCATTCTACATTTTAATAAACATCAAATATAATGTATTTATTGAATTGCATGTGAACATGGTTTCTAATAAATAAATAAAACATTCTAAATTTATCTAAATAATAAAATTAAAACAACTTGTATGAAATATAAACTAAAGTTATTTCAAGCCTTTCTAAAGCTTTATTCTTTAAAAAATAGATTAATTGATTATAAAATAAATTGCATATTCTTTTGCATGATGATATCCATTATAGAACTAGTACTCAACAATAATTAACCAACACTACTCACCTTGTGCTAAAAAAGCATCGTTAGGAATAATGTCTTTTTTCAAATGTCTCTATTCCTAGGGGAGAAACTTGTTATTAGGATGGATTTCAATGTGATTTTATTTATTTCTCACAAAATAGGTGGTATTACCCATCCTTTATATTCTCAAATAGGGTTTTTTTAGTTTATTTTCTTCCTTTTTATTAGACATTGCTCCAAAAAAATTCTTTATCTCATAGATGAATAAAAGCTTAGGGATTCCAAGCATTTATGAATGACTAAACAAGTTTTTTTTATTAATAAGAAAAATGGGTTTTGAAGAGGGGCCCTATACTTTAGAATAACCAAACAAGTGTGGTCTCAAAAAATAGATATAACATTATAGCCAATAAAAAATAACAAAAAATAACCAACACACTAATGGCATAAAAGTAATAACTATTGCAAAGTGGTGAAAAATTAAAAACCAACTAAGACACTTCATTGCCATTTTTTTTTTTTGCAATTTGAGGGTCATATTTAGTGGTTCTAATTCCTTTGTTTCCTTTCCTTTCCTTTCATTTTGTTATTAGATAGGTTTTTTTATTAGTACCTTTTCGTTGGATATTAATTAGAGCATGGAAAGTAAGATTTTTTCAGTCTCAGGTTCAGACCATGCTCCTATTGATTGGAAAGTTGGAATGGATGGTATTCTTCATAAATGTTATTTTAAGTTTGAAAATATGTGTCTAAGAGGCCCATCATTATAATTTGGATCATATAATGGTGGTTTAATGAACTAAATTTTAATTTGAACTAAAATGCATCTCTTTAATATAAAGTTAAATTTGATGATTTTTAATAAAAAACTAAATTTCATCGAATTACATTTAAAGGAATAAAATAAATACCAACTCAAAAAATAATTTTTAGGAAACCACTAGGGTTGAAGTTGAATTATCCAAAATCAATGAAATTATTATGAATATTGGTGTATCTAGATATTTTTGGAAAGAAAATCTAATTATGGTAAACTTGGATGAATTACACCTTAGGAAAGAAGTTTTTTGGCATAAAAATCAAGAGAACATTAATTTAAGGAAGGGGATTTGAATACTATTTTTTTCGTCAATTTATTAGGGAAATAATGATGTTTAATCACATTTATTATATTAAAATTAGTAAAGGTTGAACATTTGATTCAAATTTTAATAAAAAATAAGAAGTTGTGATATATTTCAAAAACTTAATCCACTGGCAAGAGGTAGATGATGTTAAACCCTAGAATTCTCTTCCTATATTCATTCATATGTTATTTTTAAAAAAAAAATAGAGTTTTTATGGCTCCCACATATTCAAATGACATTATTTATGTTTTTTTTATCCATGATCGAAGATAAACCTACAAGAATAGATGGGTTTTCATCTGACTTCTACTATTTTTTGGAACATTATGGGGGATGACGTTGAAGTGAAAATGGAGGACTTTTACAAGAACAAATAGATTCTCACCAGTTTGAGTTGTAATTTTATTTCACTTAATACTAAAGGTGATCAAAAATATATTTTAATTGATTTAAGAGCTATTTTCATGTGTAATACTAAATATTGTATTATTTATAAAGTGATCTATCCCAAGTTTTTACCAATTCTAGATAAATTGATATACCAAAAAACAAGGTGTGTTTATCACTAGAATAAATATCTTAGAGGGTGCAATTTTTTATCATGAAATCATCCATTACCACTTGAAAATAAATAATAGAGGGATGTTGAATAGATTGGACATTTATAAATCTTATGATAGATTTGATTAGTAGTTTCTAATGAAATTTCTTAGTAATTTTTGAATTGATAAGGATTGGTGTGATTAGGATAAATGTGGTATTTTAAGAATCATATTTTCCATAGACTAGACTCTCAATTTTTTATTTATTAAAATTATTTTTGTCAATTGGAGAAATATTTTATATGTTTGGTCTCATAATTTGATAAAAATGCTTTCCTTTATGTGGTATGGAAAATCTTCCCATGGTAAGTGGTTCCCCTTAAATCTAGTTGATTTAAATTATACTTTGTATATATTGGATGCTTATATAAATCAATTTGAGGTTGTGAAAATGGAAGTGAATTATTTCATTAAGATCAATAGTCTAGACTATAGGTTTATTGGGGGTATTAGTAAAAAGGATCTCTTTAATGGTATAGTTGATAAGTGAAATTCATATTCAAGGTAATCTTAGGCTGGGGTTCATTCCATGGTAGTGTCTCGCGTCATGTCTATTTGGGAAGGCTCTTACGTATATTTGGGAAGGCTCTTATGTAGGTATTGGAAATGGTATTCATCAAACCATGGGGTGTGGTGGTCATTAGGGCAAAGGTGTTGACATGGGTTACTATCTTGATTCTTCCTCTTATGGGGTCATGGTCCCTTTTGTACATTCTCTTATGTATAGGTATTTTTTTCTATTTTGAGTGGCTAAATAACTATGATTTTGGTGCAAATGATGTGTGGTATTATAGTCATGGATCTTTATGTGGCCCTCCAAGGTGTGGTTCTAACAAGGTTTTCTTAATAAATAAATCTTTGATAATGACATATATACAAAGAATGATTATTTTGATATATAGATAAACCTAGGTGGTACATTCTTAGTTTGATTCCTCTTGGTTACATCTATTTATAATGTACATTTGGAGTGCTTTCAAAAATTATATTTTTTGGGTCTCTCATGTTTAGCGTTTGGCTGATTAGTTGGGTTTGTTTTTTAATTGATTTGGGACCCCATGGTTATGTAAGCTTATTTTATGGTGGTTGGCCATGTTTTTTTTTCACTTTATGTATCTATTGGGATTATCTCTTGGTTGTGTTTTCCATATTTATCTAACTAATATGTATTTTTTGTAATATCTCATTATATAACAAAAGAGTGAGAGACCCATCAACCCTCAAATATCAATGAAAATAAAATCTAATATATTAGAATTTTCTAGATTGTCTTGTTTTAGTGTAGAAGTAATCAAACTTTCTAAAGTATTATATAGGATTTTAATTATGTAAAATAATTATTTATATCCTTTTTTGAATTTAAATATTGTTTAAATAAATCAGGTTAAATAACATAATAAAATTAATATGAAAATATAACAATAGAGAAACAAAGGAAGAAAATTAGAGAAATAATTGTAGGGAGAGTAAATTAGAATATATTTTTGTATGAACCAATATGTTCATCAATATAGTGTATTTTATGTGTGTTTTATTAATATATTCATGTAAAACATTTTATATGTTAACAACATTTATTTGTGATAAAAATAAAATAATATTTATAACATATAAATATTATATGAAAGTGTAGAACAAAATGTAATCATGGTGCACCCAAAAAGAACATAATTTTTGAAAAAACATACAAAAATATTTTAAATAAAATAAAATCTCATACACCTCACATTTTAAAATAATTTGTATTAAATCCAAAATAAAATGCACTCAATTTAGAAGATTAGGCTATTAGGTTATCATGTAAGAATTGTAAGAATTGAATTTGTATTGTTTTGTAATGGCCAGTGTGGGCAAAAATATAACTCAACCTCAAAATTCCATATTTAATGGAAGAATAATTACCATTGGAATTTAAATTTGAAAACTCTATCTTGTTCACAATATTTTTTTCAATTAGAAGAGAATGTTTTCTCTAATCTTTTAGATCGAGTTTCATATAATATTTTGACACAACCTAAGAAGTATTTATTGAAAGATACTAGGAATAAATATGTTAAGCCTTTATTATTCATATAATATATAATGGATGAGTCCATATTACCAAGACCTATAAAAACAACCATATTAAATAAATCATGAGAGATTTTACAAACTTGTTATCAAGGAACCAACTAATTGAAATGAGTGAAATTATAAATTTTGAGGAGAGAATTTGATAATTTTAAAATGAAGGAATCATAAGTTTTAGATGATTTTTTCACCTATGCAATGGGTATTTTAAATAAAAATATGTCTCATGGAGACAAAAAAGATGAAATAATTATGTAAAATATTTTGAGAAGCATGCCCACAATATTTGTAATTGTAGTTTTATCTATTAAAGAATACGAATATTTGACTAAGTTTTTAATTTATGAGCTCATGAGTTATCTAAAATCACATGAGCAAATGTTGAATAGAACATTTTGGTCCATCTCTTAAGCATGCATTAGAATCACAAGTATCATTTAAATATAACAACAAAATAACTGAATCTCAATTAAAAGAGGAATTAGAGTAAATATGGATTAAGAACGGGCCTTCTAAAAATATTAAAAATACAAAACTGTTCTCTTATTTATTAATTAAAAATATTACATAGTTATATGAGCTAAATATTATCATGTATCTATATAATAATTAATAAATAAAATTTTATATTTTCTTTATATACTTTTACTACTTTTTTCTATAAAAAAATAAAACTTATAACGATTTTATTAAAAAAAAATAATTCATTTTTTTGTTGATGTAACATTTTAATTTTAAAAATAATTATTTTTAAATGGATAAATCTAATTTTATTTTCTAAAGTTTCTACTTTATAGATTCACACACACACACACACACACACACACACACACACACACACACACACACACACACACACACACACACACACACACACACACACACACACACACACACACACACACACACACACTTATTTCATTTTACTATAGTAAATGACATAAGGGATTTTAGAAGAACATCCAATTTTGTGTGAATCTAGAGATAAGTCTAGATAATGATTTGAACAACCCAGCAAACAACAACAACAACAACAACAACGAAGATGATGACAATGATGATGATGATGATGATGATGATGATGATGATGATGATGATGATGATGATGATGATGATGATGATGATGAAATAATTGAAAAGGGACCACTCCCAAAACTTTATATTTATTTTTTTAAGAATAATGCCATTTCTTTTTTAATTGAAATATGGAATAAAATTGACTTGATAATCATGACCATCAGTTCCACATCTCCTAAAAAGCTTATTCAAATTTATAAAATTCTACATGGATATATATAAAAATAACTTCCTTCTTTGAAACCCTAATAAGTCAACAAAATCTAGAAGATCTAGAAAATATAGAGAATGTATTATGGGGCATGTGTTCTCCTTAGTTTCATTATTATTTTAATGAACTACACCAAATATTTATGTAAAATATATGAAATATAAATCATTTCACCAAATAAAACACATTATTGGAACATTAACACCCTTTATATAGCATTCACACCTTTTTGTATCACACTAGCCAAGTACAAAATGTAGAATTTTCATGACTAGACCCCGAAACCTCTCAAACTAAACATGCATGGAAGGAAGCAATATCTAATTGAAATATATGATTTAATATATGAAAAGGAAAAAAATATGATATAGTATAGAATTATATATAACCACACACACAACTAATAAATATGAAACACACACTCTGGCCACTATGGTGCCACACTCTAAAAATTATGCCTAAAAAATAAAAACATACAATGAAAACTTAAACCAAGAAAACTCCACCAAGATTATGTAGATTGATTATATTTATGAAATGTACATAAATAGTTTGGAATAAATCTAAAAATACAACAATATATCTCATTATGAAATCTGAAACCCTATTTTATATACCAAAACTCCCATCTTTACAATCATGTAACTACAACATACCAAAATAGATGCTGAAATTTGAAGAAGGATTTTAAATATAAATACAACCTCTATATGATATTTAACTCAATAAACCAAATGGGTTTCATCCTTTGATATCAAAGAAACCAAAGGGTTTCATCCTCGAATCCTATAGTTAAGCACAAGTGCATCAAATGTGTATAAATTGTTGATTTGGAAAAAGATCTCCAATCAAAGAGGTTACTTGTCTGAAATAGTAATTAGGGCTTAAATCCCAATGTCCCGAAATGCCATAAGTATAAACTTTACATATACTAACTCTAACATGGGTAATATAATGTTTTCCTATTCTATCTCTAGGCATGAGTAAAATAACTTTCCATAGTCGTTGTCTAAAATAGACATGCTAATTATGGTCATAGTTTCCATCTTATTCCACTTTCCATAATTCACTTAGCTCCTAATTTTTCCTTCTTTAGTTTATATTCTCAAAATTTCAAATAGTTGATCCATTTAAACAAGAATATCAATTTTTCTTGGAACTCATCGTTGTCGTATCTTATAAATCCATGCCTCACTTGGTAATTTTCCTTAGAAACTCATCATCAATGTCATCATAACCTCTCCACAAATTGTGCCTCCAAACATGCCACATGCCCCACATGGAAAATACTACTCATATGTAATATTTAATAACCCATTTTTTGAAAATGTGAATTATTGTGGACCATACAATATTAAATAATTATTTTCTATTTATTTAATTAGTTCCCCAAAATTATGGGAATGGAGCAATTTGACCACCCTTTAGGTTTTTTGAAAATGGGACATAACAAATCCCCCATTATCAAAATTTCTTTCCCTCAATCAATTGAAAATTTAAATGTACTATAATCATCATGCCAAAGTGATGAATCAAACTTAATGCTCATATAATCTAGATTTTGTACTTATCAAGTGAGGCAATTTCTACCCAAGAGCACTACAAGATACACTTTCAGTAACATACAAAACGTCATTGTGAAACTCATGTAATTTGATCACCTCTTTAAAAAACAACTTGAACTCATGATAATAAATATAAAATAAATTTTCATAACTCTCAACATCATAAACGCAAACTTTCATAAGATCCATGATGCGAGGCATGATTTTACATCCTTGACTTGGGTCAAGCAATGAAAATTTGATGGGACTAACTCCTATAATAAGACTATTACCAACATCCCAAACAAATCTCAATATATTTTTACCATGCATCCACTACGCCACCCTAATATTCATCTAAATTTCCATGACTGGGTTAACATTCATAACATATTCAACAACAATGATTTTGAACTTATCAAAATATTTTCCTTGCCTCTGCTTGGATATATCTCCTAGGTCCCATATTATGATGTGTAGGTAGCTTTGGAAAAATATCTATATTGTTTCTTGTATCAAATTTTTTCCTAAGATGTTCATAGACATGTTCAATAGCATATGTTATTCCATTTAGTGAGTTAACTTCTGGCCCTTTGACCATAAATGGTGGATCATGAGGATGCAAATACAAGTTAGACTTACCTTTTTCCCTCTTGAGGATGATAAGTAGTCCTTTCCTAAATGGGATATTATCTCCACAACAACATTGTTCATTACATAGGGAGGGTATCATGTCATTATTGGATGGCGAGATAGAAATTGAATAAAAATGAATATAAGAAGATAAATTTATTTCATCCTTATCTAACATACCATGGACCTGGTATAAAAGATAACCATTTTCCAATTTATTTCCCATCACCATGTCATATGCTTTTTCCACTACACTCATAGTTTGGATATTAGATCTAAAACCAACTAAAATGATATGCATTTTTTTACCTAGATTAGTATTTGTCCCATTTTTTCTTGCCTTGGGAGCACTATCTGATGGGAGGTAACATGCTTGTGTTCCACACAATTGATCCACATGTTTCAAACATTGAATCTTATTATCCTTCACAAGATGTTCCTTAAGCTCATCTAAGGTCAATTTGGAATATTTTCTTATCCATTTATATGACATAATGAAATTATCAATAATAATGATGTTGAACTTAGAAACTCTATCCTTTATAGATTTCAAAATATCATCTAGATTCCACACCATTAGGCATCAACAATTTTGGGCCAAATGATCTAACATCACTCTTTTATCCTCTTTACAATTATGGAAAAAATGAAATATATTTGTGTTATAATTACCATATCTTGAGATTAAATTGTAAGAGTTCTTACAAAACATATTATTTATATAGTATTGGGATGTAGATGGTATATTTTTGAGTCTTACTGGCATTATAAAAAACTTAGAGTGTCCCAAATAACCCCAAAAAGTAGTCGTCTGAACATATCCTCCTCTCATTTATGTCTGATGATACCTAGATATCAAATCTATCTTTGAACAATACAAAATATCATGTAGCTCACCAATAAACTCCTCTTTGTACATGCTAGGATGGTAGTATGTAGCAGTCATGGTGGACTTAGAACTTGATTATAATCTTTTGATGTGTGTGATTCCTCTACCTAGAGGTAACCTAGGCATCAAAAAATAAATTATCCATTGAAAGAAGACATCTCCATTATTGTAATCATTTATGGTGATCTATAAGAAACCCTTCTAAGCACCACATCTTTCCCTCTAGATTCAAACATCAACTCCATGGAATTATATGAGAAATAATCATTGATGTGAAACCATTGTATACCAAAAACCATGTTAGTTTCTCATAATCCCAAAAAAAAATGAATCATCACATAATTCATGATCAACCATGGCTATGTTGAGCTGTTAAATTATTTTGATGCATGGAGTGGTGAGTCTCTCTGCAACAATGACCTTGGGGCATTCAAACTCATCTGAATCAAGTCTTCTCCTTTCCACTATTTCACCTTTTAACAATGTTGTGAATGTCCTTTTAACCATAGGATCCCTTTCAAAATATAGAATTAATTGTCTCAAACAATAACCTAGATCCCATACTTTTAAATGCATTTGAACTTTTGCATCTTTATTACAAAATTTTTCACATTGACAATAAGTTTACACTAATAAAGTGTAAAGCATCACATCTCTCCAAGTATTATAAATTTTATGCCATAATATAGCATTATAAAAATAATCAATTTGATTACCATTAGTTGTTGATCTATGAATTTTAGAAAGTTAAAAACCCAAGTAAGTATCCTATGAGGGACATCCCTCATGTGCATGCCTCCCCATAAAGTCATTCTTAGAATCCTCCACATAAACTACTTGATTTAAGACCTTTATTTCATCTCCCTTTCAATGATTTGAATGCATGTTATCTTTTGTTGATCCTTTTGATACCACAAACTCATCTTCTAATGTATCCATATCCTGTAAATTATCCTTATGTAGCATGGATTCAATCTTTTGAATATTGATGGGTGAGTTTTGAACAAGAGTCAATTTCTCACTCATTATTCAACAAGTGGTATTTCATCCTTAACTTCATTAATATGATTAATTTACTGATCAATGCCCTTATAATTCCTTGAATTATCAAAGTTCATAACTTTTTATATTGAGTGCTCTTCACCTTCAATTTGCATGGTGGATTCTTTCTGTTCTTACTCACTAGTGAGTTCTCTTTCTTGTAGCTTTGGTTTTGTATTTTTTATCTCTTTAACTATGCATTCTTGGGTCTTTGATCCTAGATCTCTTTGTGTGCAATTACATAATTACCTCTTTATTCACTCACATCATGTAAAATTGTAAATATTCTTATATTTTCTCTCCCCTCACATGTAAATCATCCCTATATGGATGATCCTATTGATTACCTCTACCTCCCCTATGACTATTTTTCCTTTCCAAGTCAAAAAATTACATGAAAGAGAGGGATGTTGTTATTAATAATTGTAATGTCTATACCTTGCATGTAGGGATGCATAATAATTACATGTATTCCTCTGCAAAAATTCTTTTCCATTAGGTGGTTTTCCTCCCTCTGCAATAATTTATCCTAGATTTTTTTTTGAAGGTGGGGTGATTGAAACCTGCACATTTGATGATGAAATTCCCTCTACCTCATTTGATTTAGTTATATTAATACCCTGGCTGTCTCAAATTAGTTTTTATATGGCTTCCTTTAACTTTCATTGAATTTTTTTATCCTAGACCCTTCTTAGCTTGGTTGATTATCTCATGTAGATAACTGATTTGATCATAAGGGATCCCCTTCTCTCCTCTACCCATGATTTATTATTTGATATATATTAGGTGAAATTTTCTTTTTCTCTTTTTATATATCTTGATTCCCTTTCACTAATATGACTCACATGCATTTGATATTACTTCAAGATGTGAACTCTCCTAGTAGGCTGGTAAGATGCAGGCTCTGATACCACTGTAATGACCTCCACCAAATATTTATCTAAAATAAATTAAATATGAATTATTTTACCAAATAACACACATTAATAGAACATTCATACCCTTTATATAACATGCACACTTTTTTATATGAAACTAGCCAAGTATGAAATGTTAAATTTTCACAACTAAACCCCAAAACCTCTCAAACTAAACATGCATGGAAGGAAACAATACCCAATTGAAATATATGATTTTAATCTATGAAAATTATATAAATATGTTATATTACATAAAAATATACATCCACACACATAACTAATAAATATGAAACACACACTTTGGCCACTATGGAGCCACACTCTAAAAATTATGCCTAAAAACTTAAAAAATACACTAAAAATCTAAACCAAGCAAGCTTCACCAATATTATGGATTTGGATTATATTTATGAAATTTACATAAATATTATGGAATAAATCTTAAACTAAAAAATTAAATCTCACTATGAAATATGAAAACCTATTTTGTATACCAAAACTCCTATCTTCACAATTATGTAACTACAACATACCCAAAAAAAATATTGAAATTTAAACAAGGATTTTACATGAGAATATAGCCTCTGTATGAGATTTAAATCAATAAACCAAAGGGGTTTCATACTCTAATCTCCAATAACCCAAGGTATTTCATCCTCTAATCCTATAGTTGAAGCAAAAGTGCATTAAACATGTATAAATTATTGATTTGGAAAAATATCTCCAACCAAAGAGGTTTCCTATCTTAAATAATGACTGGGGCTCAAATACCAACATCAAAAAAGGATATAAGTAGAAACTTTACATATCTTAACTCTGACATGGGTAATACAAAGTTTACCTATTCTATCTATAGGCATGGATAAAATAACTTTCCATATTCATCATCGAAAATAGACTAGATAATTATGGTTATAGTTTCCATCTTATTTGACATTCCATAATTCACTTATCTCCTAATTTTTCCTTCTCTATTTTTTATTCTCAATATTTCATATATTTGATCCACTTAAATAAGAATAGAAAGTTTCCTTGGAACTCATCATTGTCCTATCTTATAAAGCCATGCCCCACTTGGTAAGTTTCCTTATAAACTCATCATAAATGTCATCATAACCTCTCCAAAAATTGTACCTCCAATCATGCCACATGCTCCACTAAGAGAATATTACTCATATTTAATATTTAATGGACCATTTGTAAAAAATATGAATTACGATGGACCACACAATATCAAATAATTATTTTCTATTCATTTAATTAGTTAATTGGAATTATGGGAATGGAGAAATTTTTCCACCCTTTATATTTTTTGAAAATGAGAGATGACAACTATCAAACCCATAAAATGATTGTAAAATTTTGAAAAAAACACACCCATTAGATAAGTCACTTAAAAACACTTTATTAATTAACAATTACAAAGGTTTTCAATGTTCTAAAATTCATCTAATAAATATGTAAATGAAGATTTTTAAACCTTTAGTTTTTATTCTATTTTTATAGAAAAAACTCTTATAGTTTGATCATTTAGTCTAGATTGAGACACTATAGATTGTCTAGTATAAACTTGCGTGAACCTTGGTTATAAATATGGTGTAAAAATAACAAGGGACTTTATGTTAATTTTTGTAACTTTAAAAGGAGTAGTGGACAGAGAGTCCATATATAAATTAATAAATTCAATGGAGGTTTTCAAATAAGTCACATATGTAATTAAATTATAAAGGAATATTTTTACTTTCAAGTCACGAGTCTTTAGTAGGATTCCTCGATTGAGTATAGGAAATTTAAAGGTGGAGCTTATAGAACCTTTTGTTTGAGATTTACATATATTATCTATGGCTCTTATTTCACTATGAACACTTGAGAATCTAGCGTATCTTCTAACTCCTTAGGATGCATTTTATGAACCAATGGTTTAATAAAGATTGTAGCCTTTAATTTTTCAACCACCTCATCATCATTATATGGATTAATATAATAAATATCATGATCATGATGATTGTGATTATAAACTAGATTGATATTTCTTCTTAATGTTTAAAATTCATCTTGACATTGAATTTTGGATACCATTACCTCAACATATGATCATTTGACTTATATTTGGACCTTTTTGTAGATAATTAGTAAAAACATGACTAAGTTTTGTAAATATCATTCCCTATATTGAGTTGTGGTACAAGACATGAAATTTTATTATCATTATTTATCTTGAGTGGTGGGAAAAGCCATGACTTTTGATTATTAAACTTGTAGTGACATCTTAATTCATTGAAGAATTGATATGAAATTTCTTGTTCAGACAATCTATCTGACACATACTATGGGAGCATGAGAGGTGAAACCAATATGCCTTAAATTTTTATAACATAATATCTATAGTAATTTACCAATGTGATCCAATCTATTTTATATACTTCATAATTTCTCATGAGATTTTGGGAATTTGTTTCTCATTTATGACCATGTATATAGGAGGATAAAATAAGTTGCATATATTCTTTATGCATTTCTTGTACATATATAATTTCCAATAGTAAAAATGAATAAGATCAAGGGAAGAATAAGGGAACCTATGAAAATATGAGTGATTTAATTTCACTTTAGAATAACAAATGTCCACAAGGTAGGACATTATATAAAAATTGCAACCCTCCCTAACTACTTGAAGCTATATTTTCAAATTGTATGAGATGATCATTCCTAAGGCTAATTTCTTCTTATCATTTATAACCATGTATATAAGAATAAACAATAAAATTTTCACATAAATGATGTTAGAGGATCCATATAACCAAATTATTAATAAAATTCAATATCTAACTCCACATTTTAATTTGATAGTGGCTTAAGTATCCATGTATTCTTTCCTTACCCCATGTTTGATATCCTATGCCTTGTATTTTAATTATTCGATTAGGTCATTTTTATCAATCCATTCAAAGGAAAAGGCTTAATTTTATAAAAAAAAATCTTTGGTAGGTTATAATATTTGTCAAAATCTATAATAGTGATAAAGGTTTTTTCATTCTTCATATTTGGTAAGAAAATGACATCATATTTAATTGCACACCTAGTGAAAATATTATTTAAGAGGTAAATACAAGGGAATACCTATGATTTGGTAGTGGATTGATGAAAACCAATCCTTTTTATGGTGATAAATATTTCATATAATAAATTTCATTCTATGTGTCACCTTCATCATCATTTACTATACAGGATTCGTCTACCTTATTGTTGTGCCCTAACACATCCACCCCATTTTAAAATTCCAAATAGGGGCCCATTATTTATTTAATATTGTTTTGAGTCATTTTAAAATATAAATCTCTGACATGTGAATTGAAAATAATAATCTTAAGTAATTTATCCAATGCTTAAGAAATTCATTTGCCTTTCTTTAGTTTCTATTGTTCATTTAACATGATTCGTAATGTTTTATCTCATTATCTGCAAGACATTTTTAGAGTTAAAAGGAATCAAAGTTTTGACTAAGCCATACTACATGATTTATTTTTATCCTTTGGCTTCATTTAGTGCTTATATATGTGGTTCAATTTATGACTCATTTGTCTAACCAGATAAAATGTTTACATTTAGTGGGTTTCGGTTGTCTATGTTGCATTTTAAACAAATTATTTTACACTTCAAAGGACTATTTTAGATAATTTGGACTTATGTCCCCAAATTAGATGGGTGATAATATTTAAAAATGAATAGTTTTTTGGGTTCTATGCAAGTTACACAAGGAGAGTATGGTAATAATTTGGATCTATTCCCTATTTATTAGATTAGAGAGAATTCAAAATTATGAAGTTTTGAATAATATAGGCAAATTATTGATATTTGTTTTTCATTTGGACTATAGATAAGTCTAGATTATTTTAAATAATCCTTTTAGTTATTTCTTGGACCATCCCAAAGCTTACTAATAAGTCTAGTGTCATTGTTTCACTTATTCAGAGCACTAAGTTGAAAGTGCAGGTGAACTAGACCCGTAAAGATGATGTCATGACAAATATTTATACAAAAAATCTCATACAAGTGGATCATTGATATCCATCCACATGTCATCATCCACCTAACTTGAATTCTTAGAGGTGAATTTAACATGGACCTTTGTATGTATAATACTAGGCAAATGGATCATTGATATCCATCCATATGTCATCATCTCATTCACCAAGCTTCTCAGAGGTGATGCCAACACAAAGTTTTTTTTATATAAAATCATGGGCAAGCCGATCATCGAGAGCCATCTATGTGTCACCATTTCACTCACCTGGTCATTTGGAGGTGATGTCAATATGGACCTTTGTACAAAAAATCCCAAGCAAACATATCACTCAAATTCATCTATGTGTCACCATCCCACTAACCTGATCCAAAAAGAACATAGTATAACATATCACAACTTGGATACTAGTAGAATAATGACATATAGATACATGTCCTTTAAAGTCACAAAAGTAAATAAAAATACATCAAGGAGAAGATTGAAAGAGTGGAAAAAATACATCCATCATCTTTTTATGACTAAGCATATCATGACAAGCAAAATAAACCACATCGCCATAAAAGCCAGTTTTATGAAATTAAAATGTAATGAATAAATAGGAAAAAGAGTGAATTCCATTACTATGCTTATTTTACATGAACTAAATAATTAATGCACTTAATTCTCATAACCAGCTCAACCAAAGTAATATATTTCAAATTGCCACATCTAGTTTAATTAGATTGTCTCTAAGCTATCAAGTATATTGTAAATTCTGACTCACATGCAGGATATGAATATAGAACTATATTGCAACCAAGAGTTTATAATATTTTTATAAAGAAAATAGTTTTTAGATAGCATAAATGTATTACTCATCTCACATCCCCATTCCTTTTGTATAATCAATTAAAGGATCAACTGAGTACATAGATACACCATTTGATTCAGTGGAATTAAACCATGAGTTCAAACACTACTCTACAATTTGGGATATGGTTTATGCAGTTGAACCATACAAAGATGAGTACCAAATCTCTATTTTCACATGTAGATATTAAAATTTAGTCTTGGAAAGATACCAATTTCATACATTGGTGGGAATGCTTTCTATAGGTACTATAGGATCTCCTTCCTAGACATGTCATATAAGCAAGACATGGTGAATTCATGGATTCAAAACAATAACATCATCAATAAGATGCAAGAGTAGGCTGACATCCCCAAAAACTTTATATTTTAGGTCCCTACATTGGCCATTCCCATTTAAGTCATCAAGCCACATGTGAGAATCACCATGGCTCTGCTAAACAAGATGTATGGTTTTTTTACCATCACTTTTGTGAATGAGGTATGGGTTCCTCTGTTAGATATTATTTTAAATTATAATAAAATAATTGCATTAGGAGAGATCATTATATCCAATATAATTTTGAAACTAACCAATCCTGGGAGTTCCCCAGATGATAATTTATATATAATGTCCTATGTGGTGGATGTAGTGATTGCAATAGTGCACCCATCTCAAGAGCAACCTTACAAACCATCTCCAGATAACCTTAAAAACATGATATGTGATGAGTTCAATGTTATTCATATACATAGGTTTAGGAATAACATTAAGAGGCTAACAAAGACCTTATATCCTATGGTGTATCAAGTGATTTATGGAAATAATATGCCTAGACTCTCAAATCCCATCAATAAAATTATTCAAAAGGTTGGTGATTACTACTTGTACCCCAAGTGCACAATAATCAAAATTGATAGTAAAAAGGCACATATTTTATACTTACCAAGGATTTTTACTAACAAAGTGGTTGATAATATTTATGTTGAATTGAGTAAGGCTAAGAAAGCAACAATCTATCCAAATATTCTTAACATCGACAGGATGTAATTTATAAGGTGGGAACACCTTTACTTAGTTATAAATATTATGGAACATTATGGGTTAAAATAGCCATCTTTTAGATGCTAGGACCCTAAAAGGAATCTCAAATGACACCTCAAAAAATATGAAAGAAAAGTAAGGATTGACAATGGATGCCAATCTTATGACCATGATAACATATTTATGAATGTTGAAGATGATTCTAAAATGGCAAGAAGAATGCATAGAGATAACATGTATATGATAGTGGTGTAAAGGATTCAGTATGATCCTACCATTACTAAGGATGATTCTAAGATAATTAAAAAGAAAGAATGGATTTCCAAACTTGTCCATGGACCCCCTCCTTAGGTAGAAGATAAAATGTTAGAACAAGTTGGCCCATTCAGGGGTAGATGATGAAATGTTAGAACAAGTTGGCCCATCTGGGGAAGTTTATATTGAATAATGAGCTTTAACACCTCACATATCCCCCCATACACATAGTTTTTACTACTTCTCCACAACACATCAGGGTGGATCCTCAATGCATAATTGAGTAACAAAGACCTGCAAGTCCTATTACATCAGTTGGACTCTTATTCATGCTTTCATTTCCTCCAATAACCATTACACAAAAAGTAAGTATTTCTTATTTTTTTATATCTCTAAGTACATGTTGCATATCTTCCTTTGTCTTCATCAACATTAATTCCCTAGTCCCTTAGAAATCCAACTTCATCATCAATGACCATGACATTTACACCACCATTGGTGATGCCCCTATCTATTAGATTTCCATCTCCACCACCTATCATTCCTCTAGTGGTTACCACTCCTCTATCTTCCTTAATCTATGCTGATACTATAGTCCCACCATCTCCCTTTCTACCTTTAATTTGGCTATCCTCTATTAATGAAAAACCAATAATCACCTACACAAGGAAGCCCAAGACACTTCCCATTTCATCCCAAAAAGTGGAAGTAAAAGAGAAACAAGCAAAATCCATAAGAAGAGGGAGGATAAAAGAAGGGGTACATGAAGATCAAACCCTAAAATTATTTATGATAGTGAGGAGGAAGATAAAATATCAAAAATTGAGGATGAATAGGTGTCAAGGCCTTACATCAAATAATCATGATCAAACCATTAGATAATAGAATCAGGTGAAGATGATGAATAGTTGACTCAGGGAAGCACCTAGTAAGGAGGGACATAGTTATTACAATTAGAGGAGGTTAACCAAAGAAGTCATAATTCTAGGGCCACTAAATTTATGTTAGATAAATAAGAGGATTTATAAGGAGAGGCATAATCAAAACTACATATCACAACATAAGATCCAAGCTCAACTACACCACCAAGCTCTCCACCTCAAATCATTGTAATGTTAGCTATAGTAGCCAGTACCCTATATATATCTCCCTTTGTTGTAAGTCCTTCTAGTCTAAATTTTTATGGAATCATCCTTAATTTTGTAATTACAAGTGATGTGGGAGATTATTTACACTTTTTTGCACTCTTTAAGCCAAATAAACTAGCCATAAGTAGTTGTAATGACAATTTTGACTACCATAGTCCAACCTATTACTATAGGTCCTACCAAAACTATTATAACTATTGGGTTTGACTACACATCAATAAATAACTAATTGAAAAAAAATTCAAGCACCCCTTTAATCTACTCATTCTTTAGGGGAATGATCCAATAGTCCACTATGTTAATCCAAGGGGAACATTTTAAAATCCTAGTAACCTCATCGATATTTTCTACCCTAGCTATCCCTCCAAGTCTTACTACATAGGGGAACATTTTAAAAACTTATAACCTCATCGATATTTTATACCCTAGCTATCTCTCTAAGTCTTACTACATAATTATAAATTTTGATTGGATTATTGCCATAGGTAGACTCAGCTACCATCTCAGTCCACAAAGTAGTAGCTAAGGCCAAGTACATAATTGACACACCAATCTAGAGGTAGGTTAATTGATGAAAGAAGTCCATTCTTCCTTTTCCTTCACAAATAAGGACATGATACATAAAGGCTATGATAACTTTAGGGCACTCCCCATTATTAATTCCTATATCACAAGCAAATCAAATAAAGTAACAAATTGCATTATACATTCCTTCATAGATCCAACAATTACAATAGGAATAAGCAAGGAGATAATGTTTGGTGATAACTAAGTAACCCAGACTGCTAAAGTTAAATTTTGAAAGATAGACAAACACCTTGACAAATGTGAAGAGGAAAATTGTGTTTATTGAAGGACAATAGGTCAAGTTGGAAAAAAGAGAGTACATATTGTCTTTAACTAAATGAAGAAAAATAAATCCCTTAGATCTAGATAGATATAGGGAGGACCCTTATATTTTTATAAATGTTGTTATGGGAGTCATGAAAAATATGTTTAAAAGTTTTGATCAACCTATATAGAGGCAACCTAAGGTGAGTACTATCAAGGCCCCTAAAGAGATAGTAGATAATTTATATTAGATAGCTAGGAAATTATTTGACAATATTAGTTCAATAAGGTCTACAAAATCCACCTCCCAGACTATGTGGGGAGACATTATTCAATTATTCAAGGAAAAATAATAATTGATGGCAAATTGTGTTTTATAAGATAGTCAATATGAAATAAGACTTATGCCCACCTCAATTTAATAACATTATCTAAATTTTCTTGGACACAAAATTGCATTACTACAAAAAGGGATAGTGTACTTTAATGGCATCAATAGATGTGGGCTCTAGTCCAACAATTTAAAAACTAAGAGAGGGAAGTTATCTCTATCCTGACTAACCTAAGAGTCACTAAAATGAGAACTCTATAGGGTAAATTGGTTCCCAAGCCCATTTTGATAATATTTTGTGAGCAACATTGGATGGCTTTAGAGTAGAGATTGAAGGCACTATCTACATAACTAGTGATGGAATTATATATATGGTAAATTTTATGAGGGATAAAATTATAAGGACCAAGGCACTACATGCAGAGGTTAGAGCTACTTTGAGTGTATATAAAAAATTTATGGACAAGCTTTCTCAGTTATTAAAAAGGATCTGCTTAATTTTGAGACTATAAAAGTTGATTTCCAAATTAATCATGCACTCTACCTAAAGATGTAAGTAGCCAAGGAAGCCACTTTGGTAGAAGGTGTCATGTCTATTCCACCTTAAAGTTCTCCTCTTCCCAAGTATACACTACTACATAATCAAATTGGACCTACTTATGTGCCATTTCTAGTGACTACAACCACAACTACATTGACATCTACTTTAGATTTATCTATAATTCTAATGTCTACTTCACTTACAATTTTGGTAACTACTACAACTCTTCCAGCTATAATTTTTGTGTCTTCTTTGGTTAGTGGCGCCACATCAAGACCCATATCAATATAAATATGTACTTTTATTTTTTTGTTAATTTTGAACTTTGGTTCCAAATTTATGTTTCATGTCTATATTGTATTTTAGATAAGTAACACTATTTTGAGTAATCATTATTGTACATGCATACTGTGCATGAGATTAACATATAGTGTTATTTTTATAGATGTATTTTTAGACTTAACTTGAGATATGAGGCCTTCCCCATACCAAGATATTTATACTTTTATCATCTTAGTCCCAAAGGGAGGACAATTTTGGCTATTGAGATTAATAGGAAATTTTGAGAAGTTTTGCAAAGTTGGCCCTGATGTGTAAAATCGGATTCTTCTCCAACTCTATGAACTATGTAATATGTGTTGTCATCTTAGAATATTAATTTCTTAGTTTTGTATGATTTTTATTCCAATAAAATTATTCATTTTATGTTATTTCATATTTGAATACCTTTTGTATGTCAAACATAATCCCCCTTTGTGGATATGATAATGTATTCTAACAAATGTGGAAACCTTTGATTGAATATGATTAATTTTTTTTAATTCATATTCCATTGAATCTTGACTATGTCTAATTATTAGTGTGATAAAAAAACTTTTATTGATATTGGTTTCTTGATTGCTTGTCTAACCTTGAGTTCAAACACTGGCCTAAAAGAGTTTTATCTCATGTAGTTCAGAGACTTATTTTTCTAACTACACTTCCCTCCTTTTGATTATTTTTGAATTCATATCTGCCTTATATTAGGACCATCAGTCATCCACTCACCTCAAGTATATTTAGGTTAATCAATATCTAGTTTATCTATTGTAAATAATCTTTTTCACTCATTGCCAATACACCACCAGGTTTTTTATAAAACCAAATTCCTTACAACTCGTACCTTGGAGTGAAAAGTTTTTATCAATCCTAAAATGTTAGAGGATACCTCATAAGGTTACTCGAGTATGTATAAAACCCACATAAATAATAATTTATTATGGAACTAGAAGGAGAGTCATACTTCTACCTCTATTCTATTTGAAAATAATCACTTGAGTTGTACTGAAAGTACCCAAAAGATTAACAACGTCAATCTTAGACACTAACTTATTATTCCCACATTTGGAAATACATATAAAAGTTAGATTTGATAAAGGAGTTAGGAGAAAACCCCATACTCAATAATTTTATCTTCCATCCCCCTCAATGGCCCAACCTCAATCCCCACCTTAGATCTAAGTGCCAATTTAGTCTCAACCTGGCTAATTAGCTCTGATATCAATGTTTTTGGAGTTGTTTGTGATCTACCTAGAAACCCTAAGAACTATCTTCCTTCTTTTTCTCTCTTGGGAGGAAGGATTGAAGAATAACATATCAAGGCCTTTAAAACTACTTTAAGGATATTGAATGTAACCCATGAAGATGTGGCTTGAGACTATTTCCGTTTACATTGCTAGATGTGGCCTATGACTAGTTTTTAAATGTCCCAAAAGGTTCCATTACCTCTTGCGAAGAGTGTTAAAATAAATTTTTAGCATAATTTGTCTATGTCACTAGTATAGGTATTTTTTATAAACATTTTATGAGTATGAGGAAAGAGTTTAATGATTCAATCCAAGCCTTTAATGCTAAACTTCAAAATATGTACAACAAACTATAAATTGTCTATCAATCAAATGACTTGTTAGATTTTGAGATGTAAAATGCCTTAAATCCCATGAATGTTATTTTCTTATGCAAATATGTTGGTATCAATACATTAACTTTAGCTTATGGTGAAGATATCGATATTGATAAATAGTTGAACCCTTAGATACAATCCTTAGCCCCACTTAATCTTGTCCATATTTTTATATATTTTAGTCTAATTCTATATGGAAATTAAAACTCTATGAACCAAAACCATACCTAGGTGTATAAATAACTACCTTTAACCCATGTTCCATCCAATCAACCTCTCAACTTCCTAAAAAAATCCACACCTAAATAGAAAAATTAGAACTAGTCCTTAATATTGGTTAATACTATTACTATACAAGGTACTAATTTTGAGTCCAAAAAAAGAGAATTGGAATTAACTTATAGGATGGTGAAAAAATTAAGTAATGAGTTTCTAAACATGTAAAAACACATGGGTAGAATTGAAGGATAGAATACTAATGAGAGCTCTAGGTTTTAGATATATAATAGGTCTTTTAATAGTTATGGAAATAATTAATAATTGTAGGTTCCATCCAACATAATGCTAGATATCAGTAATATGGAAGTAACTCTTCCCAATTCGTGTTGCATTCATAACATAGTGCAACATGGAGAGCTAGATTATATCTCATTTTATACTACCTTTGAGATATTTTGGAAGAAGATAGATAGAAAAGAAGGTTTTGTACATCAGATGAAACCATCTTCCTCTACTGCTTCAAGGCATCTAAGTAAAATAATGGTCTTTGAGACCTATGACTCTTGATTCCTAGAGGAAAATGAGAATGAACAAAAGGATATGAGATCTATACTTTACAACATTATCATCAACAAAGGAACAATTATAACCTAGGGAACACATTGCCTATGAATACTTCAACACCTCCAAAAAATAATGTTACCACTTCTCTAGATGCTAAGTCTAAAAGAAGTCCACGTAATCCCAAGAGATATGAGTAATTATAGACTATAGAGACACACAATAGAGGAGGATAGAATATTCCTAATGATCTAAAGAATATTAAGCCAATATCAATCTTCATGATTTTTCTTACATCACCAAACAAAGAGACATACTGCTAAAACCCTTAACTAGAAGGCCATCTATTGACAAGTAAAAAGTTACAAATATAAATGTGGTGGTATATAAAGACAAGCATGAGGTATTACCTTATATGTTGATTGTCATAATGTTTATAAAAAATTTACACAAATTTCTAGTTGACTCAGGGGCCTTTGATAATGTGATGCCAAAAATTATATGCCATAATTTAGGCTTAACCCTTGATAAATCAAAGAGAGTGGTCTTACAGTAAGACAATTATTCGATCTCATGTGTCAAAGAATTAACAAGCATGTGCATTTAGTTAAAATTTGAACCATATGTTAAATATACCATTGATATCTTGGTCACTGACATTACATAATATTATGTTCTATTTCTAAGCTGATATTTTTCTAAGACACTCAATGGGTACATGACCAATGACTTCTCACACATGTGGCTACCTTGGAAGGGAGTAGTCAACTAGATCCAAGTGGACTGTAAACCCAAGATGAAACAATGATCATGGGGTACAACATCATGAATGAAAAGGTATAGTTTGTGTCTTTACATGCAGGAATATATACATTTACTACTAAAAAAGAATATACATTTCATGAACAATAATTTAAAGGTTCTTCTCAATTATGGACTCTTAATTTTGAGGGAGCTAGATCAAAACAATGGTTAGGTATTGGAGTAGCTCTGATGGATTTAGATAATAATCAGTACATGGTTTCCTATAGGTTGTAGTTTCCTTGCATAAATAATATAATTGAGTATGAATCTTTAATCCTTAACCTTCAGTTTGTCCTAAAACATAACATCAAGCAATTGAAGATTTTCAGTGATTCGGAATTGGTTTTTAACTAGCTCAAAAACAAGTATCAATGTAAGCTCACCTACTTAAATAAGTATAAACATAGAGCATGGGACTTGATCAAGTACTTTGAATAATTCAACATTAGATCCTTCCCAAGGGAATAAAATCAGATAAAATTTAGACTCACTAGTAGCCTCAACTACTAATCTAGCACTACTCTAGGAGTCCAAAATGCAAATATTCTCTATGGAGTTGGTTCCTTGTCCCTTTATTTTATACAACATGGAAAATTTCTAAGTGATGGAATATGACTAATAGATTGTGCAATTCCTAACTAGTTTTGGGGCCTTATAGTCTAGCTCATAGATGAGAAGGATGTTGAGCCTTTGTAGATTGAAGACATAAGAGAGGATGTTATATAATAGTTAAAGCAGAACCATGTTCACTTGGGAATGGTTTCCTTAGAGAGAGTTTTTGATGTAGATCCCCAATATTAAAATTAAAAAGGTCTAAATCAATTGAGTCTAATTTTACCAAAGAGAATTTAGATACTTACCAAAAACCTTAGTTGGTGAACATTGGACTGAGGTGCACTGAAAATGAGAAACACAAATTAAAGAAGTTGTTGATAGAGTAAAAAGATGTGATTTCTTGGACATATGAGGATCTGAATGTCTTCGAACCTAGGATAATCACAAATACTATTCCATTAAATATAGATCATAATCCTTTGAGGTAGAGACATAGGCTAGCGAATCCAATGTTAAAACCTCTAATTCAAGTACACAACCTATTAGATGATAGGATTGTCTTTCCAAATAGACATTCGATGTGGGTAGCCAATATAGTACTAATCAAGAAGAAGAGTGGAGAAATCAAAATCTATGTGGATTTTAGGAAACTAAAAAAAATATTAGAGAAAGACAATTACCCTTGTCTTCATTGGATGAGGTAATTTATTTGGTGAGTGGGTCTAAGATGATGTATTTTTTGGGCATATTCTCATGCTATAGAATCACAAGACAAGATGAAGATTGCCTTCACCACCAAGTGGGGAAATTTTGCATATAAAAGGATGCCATTCAACCTAATTAATGTATGAGATAACAAAATGATATAAAAGAAAAGAGGTGGGATGTTATTTGTCCATGCTTGCTAGATATTTCCACTATATCTTGAGAAACAATGAGTAAATAGGTGGGATTCATATAAATAATCAACCCCAATTAGATTTCATAAAAATTTTATATGACAATAATCTCTAAAAAATTGAGTCTACATATGGATCCTTCACTCGGACTAATAGAATAGTTGCGTTTATTAATATTTCTAAAATAATTGATTTTTTGGTCTCTATCATTGATTAAATCAAAACTAGATTCTTCACTTATATATTCTAAAATTGATAGGGTGTGATTATTTGCCTATTTCTCACATTATCAAAAGAGATATTTATCCACATAGCATGCCCTTTACATTTTAACTGATGTGTCTAAAGGAAACAAATATGATGGACCTTATGGAATAATGATGGAAATAACCAACCCATAGAGGCAACACCTAAAAGTTTGTTATAACTCATAAGCTTATAAAAATTAGACAAAAAATCTATAAATGGAATAAGGAAGTATTTGGAACATATTTAGGGAAAAAAAGCATCATTGAATCAAATATTTAGACCCTCTAATACTAAGGGCAATGAAAAATCTCACTTTCCATCAAAAAAGAGCTAAGTGTAAAGCTGTACCTAGTTCTAGTTAAAGAGGATAATTTTTGAAAAAAATACAGAGAGTATTGTCTTAAATAAGGAGACCATAACACAATTTTTTTCACCAATATACTTTGGGTACCTATAATTATAACAAGATCTAAAAATACAAAAATAGAAATGATCCTTATATTCAATATTTTGATGTGATTGAAATGGAGGTACTCTATTACTTTGGAAACTTATTTAAATATCTCCTTCCCCACAGCCTCCCAATTTTGTTATGGATAAAAATAAAATTTTGAATCTTATTTCATAATCATCGATGATAAATATAATGTTGATTTAATGATCCTTTTCATTGAGGAAGAAACATAGAATGTACTTTGGATCATGGACAATGACAAAGCCTTGGACCCTGATGGATTTTATCCAAGACCTTTTAAATAGTTTTTGGAAATTGTAAAAAATGATATTTTAAATCTACTAATGAATCAAAATCCTTGATAAAAATTCTAAAGGATTTTAATTGCACTTTTCTAGATTTGATCCCCAAGAAAGCTAATATGAAAACCTTGGATAACTTAATTACTCATATCCATTTGAAACACCATATAAAATATTCTCTTAAAATATATAGATAATCATCTCCAAGTCCTCCTTCCTATTCTTATCTCAAAATAACAAGGTGGATTTGTAAAAGATATACAAATCTTAGATGGTGGTGTTATTTTCCATGAGTCAATTCACTCAGATAAATTGAAGAAGAAAGTGAATATGATCATCAAAATTGATATTTAAACAAATCTTATGATTGGGTAAACTGGAACTTATTTTTCAAAATACTTAAGAATTTTGGATTCTCAAAGGCTTGTTGTGATTGGATTAAATCTTTCTTCTCAACTTGTATGTTTTTAAAATATTTTTTATATTGGGGTAAAAGTAAGAGTTTTTAAAGGGCCCCAAAACCTTGAATAATGGATTATAACAATATATAAATAATACCTCTAATAAATCACCTCTTTCAACAATACACTAGGAACAATCAACGAAAAGATAAAAAACCTATTGACCTTTTGACTCAAATCCCACTAATGACTATGTCCCTCCCACACCATCTCATTTTTTGGGGTAGAGTCATTTTTTTTAATAGGAAACTTATTATTTTTATTTTTTAATTCTTTCACAGTATGGTCCCAATCCTGTTGATCTATAAAAACACACATGATTCTAGACTTAGAGGAATAGTTACTTCAATTAGTTTTATGGGATGAAAATTATCAATTTATACATAAGCTCATTTATATTTAGATAGATCAGCCTTTGATTCCTCAAAGGATCCTTCTACCTCATGTTATATCACCTTAGTATTTTCATTCTTGATATCTGTAGAAATAGATATCGACTCATGAGTCTTAGGGACATTTTCAATAGAAATTGGAGCTTCTAAACTCAATTTTGATGCTTTATTCTTAGAAGTTTTAGAGCCATATTTATTATTTTGTTTCACTATAATAAGAGATAGAAAATAATCCTTCCACCGAAATGTCTCTATCTTTCATTTGGAAATACAGTAGGCTAAAGTCAAATGACCTATTTCAAAATATTTATGACATCAAAAGGGTGAACCCTCATAATCAAGGGACTGATTTCAAAAGAGATCCTTAAATTTTAGATAAAGTTCAGCTAGAAGGTTTAGAAAAATATCTATATTAAGAAGGATATTAGCAAACATGGTTTGAGATAATCTCATAGTAGAAGAGTCCAATAATAAAAACTTACCTCAGGTATTATCGATAAACTTGAGGCAAGATTTGAACATAACTAAAATGGAGATTTTATAGTCAGACCTAAATAGGCTTGGTATTGAAGGATTATATAAGGGGATTTAATGATGGATACCATGCTTTCATCATAATAATATTATAATTCCAAGTCCAAATTCAATCTTCAAAAATCGTGTTACTATCTTTAATGAGATAAAAAAAACCCTAACACAATGATAAATTTATAATTTACTTTCCATAAGGTTTCTCCATGAATTTGAGATCTAATTAATAAGAAAAAGAAGACTTGGCCATAGATGATTGAAAAAACATATCACTTCCCTAGTCATGAACCATTTTTTTATTGTCGATCACCTCCTTAAGCATCGCATCTCTAAAGGTTACCAATGGAGTTACTTTTGCTGAGCATATAGGATTCAACACAGGGTTTGCAACCTAATCAAGCTAAAAAACTAATTCCATGAAAGATTTGGAATCATTCTCTCCCTTCCAAATGACTCCATTATTTTTAATTCTTGAGACTCCATTGAGAGTTGCAAACCAAAATTAATGGATTTCATTTAAGACTGATTTGGGCACTCCCACTTTAGATTGTAGATCTCCCCCTTGGTAAACAAAGTGTATGCCCATTAGACACAAGATTTGCCTCCATTAGTATCTTTTTACATCTGACTCTTACTCTTCCTTCTCCCTTCCACTTACCTTATAGATCCCCTATCTCAAATTTACCTTTCGTGTGAACTTCTGCCAACATTGCAGTCTATTTATCATTTTACTTGTAAGTCCTAATGTTGCTCATCACCATAAAATATATAATTAAACAATAAAAAGTACCCATGCATGGAATTCATTAGTATGTTTTAAGGACATTCATGTATGTAAGGAATTTATTAGTATGTTTTTATAGGTGTATTTGGGAATATAATTGATTTCACTACAAGTTATTAGGTTATTTGGGAATTTTTCGTAGCATACTTAGATGATAACCATTATTACTAAATTTGAAAACTCATAAGGTAAGAGAATTTAAAGTGGCATATGTTTGAATTTAGTTTGATTATCTATAACATCATATAGATCTACATATAGTTTGGAAATATGCTTTGAACATGGCAAAGATGGATACCCACTATGTTCTAATAAAACTAAATATCCAAATCTAGAAAATATGGACATTTATATAGTAAAATTTATTCCATAAAATTATAAATACTCTTTTCTCAATTATGATTGTGACATTGCATTTAAGAATTTATAATTGTCATTTACTATAATTTGTATTTTTTACTTTACATTATAAGTTTTTCATATTTTATTAATCAATATGGGTCTTTCATAGTCTTTATTATCATTGTCTTATTAAGTATATAAGAATATAAGACATTCAAAACCACATAAGTAAATAAAAGATATAACTTTAAATATGATTAATATTTATTTATTTTTATTTCTTATATTTTGAAAACTATTCTATATTTATTTAGGAATGAAAATAATTTCTTTAAACTTTCAGAAGATTTGTTATGTAATTAATATATCTAATAAAATAGTAGGTTATTGTTGATCTTTGTCTACATAAAATTTAAATACATCCTATTATATATGACATAATAATATCTATAATCATGAAAAATAAAAGAGATAAAAAACACTAATATAAATCAAAACATTTCATGGGGCCAAATCTTAGGAAAGATCACTCGAGGGAGGACCCAAATTGAAATATCGAGTTACAATTTCTATTATTTTTTTTAGAAAACAAAAAATAAACACAAGAAAAAGGTTATGATTATAAATACACCCTTTAAAGCATTAAAATATCTATTTTTTTATCTCATAATTTCACGAATACCTAAAAATATAAAATATTATCCAATGTTATTCCAAAATTGCATCTTTTTAGGATTGCCTAAAGGAAATAAAGATTGAAAAGGGCTCGTCTTCTCTAAACTATTTATCATCAAATCCCCCATCCAAGTTTTAGGGTCATTTATGGTGAAAAACATCTAGAAAGAATAGGAAAAGATCAAGCCATGGTTTCTCTAGAATGGCTTAAGGTTCCGAAATGGGTTGTCTATTAACTCCCAATTACTATGGTGGTCACTTTTTATCAAATTTAATGAAGTCCCTTTAGCCAAGGATCCTTGGATCAATGATCTCAAGTTGTTTTTAAGAGGCATTCATACTGTCCAAGATATTTTGTGTAAGTAGTCTCACTCCTATCTATCTTGGGAAGAAGTGAAAACCAAATTCTAGTTAGCTGATATTGATCAAGAATCCTTGCAAGAAATATTTAACATTATTCCACCTTAAATGTTTCATAAATTTATATTCACTCCACTCATCCTTGGTGGAAGGACTAGAAGTGGTATGTTGAAACTTTGTTTCATAATTACACCTCCGAACTTGGTTATGGATGGATTACTCCCCACATGCCTATGGTAGACAAGCTTAAATCCCATTGGGGTTTGTATTTCTTTGTTCATACCTAGTTCTTCTAATTTCACATAGTTTAGGAGGCTTTCTTAGATCTTAATCTAGCTCATTTTGCTTGGTGTATCTTTTATCAAGACTTACCTATTAGTAGAATTCTTGTTCATTTAGGAGTTTCCTTTCCCACTCACCCTTTATGTGGCCATCTATAGATTGTCCCTTACCTTTTTTGGTACTTCTCTAAAGCTCAAAGGGTCTAAAAATGGATTCATGACCTATTCAGGCCTTTCTAGCCCAAATTATTTCATTGGAAACATATAATTCTTGGAGATAAACCTACCTTGCCTTTTAAATATACCCATGTCTGGCATACTTTTAGAGTGGAGATTCTCTTTTGGTTATGGAAAGAAAGAAATAATGTAGTATTTAATAATACTTCCTCAAATTATAATTTTTTTGCTTTGATCAAGTCCTCTATTATTTCTAATGTTATTTTATAGATACAAGTGCAAGCTAACAAAATTGCCATGGAGCTTGGCCATCTCTAGGACCTTCTCACTCATTATGGAGATGCTCCTTGTGATATGGTGTGGGTTCCTCTGTCTTCACCCAGGGAGCTTAGACTGGATGATAGAATTGCCTTATGGCCTCCAAGTGGACATTGACATAATTGATCTTGGCACTGATCTCATAGTGGAACCTTGTATCATCTCATGACCCCTTCTAGGTAGTAGTGAAGGTGATAACCTCTGCCTCCTTCCCCTACTGGGTAGTATGGTTGGGATGCTCCTCCTCTTCTTTTGAATCCAAATTCTTGGGAGTACCACCTAGAGGTTGGTGAGACATGTTGGAAAAAATTTCCAAGATATTTCTATCCATTTCTCCTACTCAAACATAAGAAGAAGATGATAAAGAAATTTATGAGGCTTCTAGCTGGGTGCCAATTCCAAATGGTAATGACTTGCTAAACTCATGTTGGGGTCCTAATGATATGGATCCTTCTCCTTCTAGCCTTACTCTGGTAGCTTAATATTTTCTCTTATGATGTCATAATGACTTGTTCTTAGGTGGGGCCTAGATTTTTTTTTTGTTATTTCTTAGTCCTAGGCTTTGCCTAGTTTGACATTGAGGCATTCTTCCATACCACCCTTTTTTTGGTTAATTATTTTTATATTTATTTTGATAGATGTATATTAGAGTTGGTGGGAACACTTCAAGAGAGGTTTATCATATGAAGTTTTTCAATTCTCACTTTTTGATAACTCTAAGATTTTGAATCTCCTATTTATGCTGTGTGAGTTGTCTAGAGGACTTGAACTCATTTGATCAGTTGGAGATAATAGCAGAATGCATGTTTTAGGTTGAGTTAATTCCTTACAACACTTATTTGACTGCTATTTTAGATGTATCTATTTTTGACACATGGATGTATAGATGCATTATTAAGACCCTATGGGCATGTTTAGATGTTAGGCAACATACACTTTGTGTTGTTTGCATTTGCTTAGCATATAAGTCCCATACTAGGGAATTGTATTGCAACATGTCCACAAAATTTATTGTATGTTTTCAGCATTATAAACTTGTCTTGCGGTTACATTGGGAGTTATTTCAATTTTTGGTAATTCACCACTTTACAGGATGTGACATTTGGGCAGACAATTTTGGTATGTTGTAATCACTTTGGCAGTTGCAGATTCACTTACTCATGCCTTTGGAATAAGAATTTTTTCAGTTTGATTATGAATATTTTAATTCAATTGTTTATACCTCTTTCTATGATTGGGTTCTATTTTCATGGATGTAGTAGACTAGTTTGTAGTTTCAGGGGATATTGGACTTTTGGAAACCATAAACCCTCCATTGGGGAGGTGTGATCAGAAATCACGAGTTCATAGATTTGAAATCACAAGTCCATAGAAATCCCACATGAAGAGGGATAATTGTTTGGTAATATCATTCCCCGACCACATGGGAGAAACCAAACACTTTACTGAGCCACATAGCTCGTGATCCATCTGCCACATCGCAGAAACATGAGAATAGACATGCCAAGTCAAAGCTCAAAATGTGGTTCTAATAATGGTTTCAAGTTAGATTTTTAATGGTGGCACACTATAGATAGTTTTGAGAGCTTTTTGATGCATTTTTTGGAACATAAATCTGAGTTCGGGAGCTCCTGTTATGGCCATTTGAAGATTGGTCAAAAAATATCACTTGCGACATTTTGCATGTGTTTCGAGGTGGTTTCGACATTTAGACCTATCAAAGGTCGACACTTGGCAAATTATAAGGTTTGAAAAAAAATGGTTTGATGACATGTCACGTCATCAACATGCCATGTGGAGTCAAGCATGAAATAAGTGGCGAGACCAAGCAAGGTGGCGAGTCACATGGGAGCTGAGACTTTTGGTCAATCTGTAGGCCTGCTCGAGTCTTGAAGAACCATGTGGCTAAAGCCATGTGACAATTGGGTGGCCAAAGGAATATTTAAAACCTTTCCCATCTCTGAAGCGTAGCATGTGGGATAAACCATGGGATAAAATGGTGCTAAAAGACTTTTTCAAGCCTTGTTTAACCGCTCAACCCACACATGTGGGATAAAGAATAAATCCAAGCACCTAAAAAGGAGGGTGGTAGTTTTGAACACTTGACCTACTATCCAAAAAGTATAGGCTTTGACCACTTCAGCTACAGAGATCTAAGTGTTATAAAAAGGATGAAATTCTACTTGAAGAGGAAGAAGAAGCTGACTGTGTATGGGAAAATATATACCCACTTACAGTATTTGGTCATTTTGGAGCCCTTAAAGGCTGAATCAGAGCTCAGAGTAAACTACAAAGTTATTTATAATTCTGATACACTCTATGCATTATATTCATTTACCCATTTTGGAAAATTAATGATGCCATTTTGAGCTTTGAAAGTTACCAATTTTGATTTTGGAGAAGCCTCTGCATGTGATTCAGGAAGGTGAAGGATGTACTGAGTCAGCTGAGGTCTTTCGAAGGTCTAATCACTATTTTTATAGAGAGATATGATCTTTTGTTTTTTTAAAGTATTATTTTGGCTTGCAAATTTAGCAACAATTAATGGATCGGTTCGATACGAACTTGGGGACGTAGGAATTTCGAACCTCGTAAACAATTTCTGTGTTTTGATCTTAGAATTCATTTTTTCATTTCAGTTTTAGTTAATATTGAGATTATAAATTTAGATTTTAATCAAGAATGCAAAATTTAATCATTTGATCATTTACAAGAAATTAGATAAAATCAAGAATTTGAAAATCTGATAGTTTCAAAGGATAAAAGATGTGAACTTTCAATTCACCTATATTTCAATTTTGAAACATGATTCTTGGATCAAATTTTCATCATTCCAACATCTTATAAGTTGATAAATTTAGAATTTGTACTTTTAAAATTTCACTTTGAGTTTATAAATGTCGTTTATGGATCATAAATACCCATTCATTGAACCTGTAGAGATAAAAAATAGTACTAACACACTAATAAAATGTGAATGTACAATATGCAATTCAAAACTTGGAAATGACCACAAAATGTAATTCAAATTGAACACAATTGAGAAACATTGTGGAAAAATATGAGTCGGTAAATGACAAAGATGGAAACATAAAAAAAAATAGTGAGATATAAAAATGCAAAAGAATTGATGCATCAATGATATGCAATAGAGTATCATAATCATCAAACATATCAATGATACCTCATTAAGAAAGGAGGAATAATTAAAGCTCAATCCTGAAAGTTGATCAGTCTAATTTGATTGACAAAAAGGTATAGTTTTTAAAATTATATCAAATTCAAAAAAGAGGAAGACTAATTTCTAATTTTTTAGATTACAATATTTTATTTTAGCATATTGGATTTCATAACATTCCATAATCACATTGGTCAGATACCAGTGCTTGATAAATAATAAAATTCCTCGTAATGATTGAAAAGGAGGATTTGAAATAAAAAGTAAAAGCAAAAGGGTTTATATCACTATCCATTGATGAGATAATAGTTGTTGAAAACACATCATGGGTATGCATGCATGTTTATATATTTCAAAACCATTTAAGGCAACCTCACCTATTATCTGTACATAGAATGACCAAAAATTATAAAGCTAAAAACCTTTCCAAATTAGTTATTTTTAATTCGATGGATATTGCTAGGATGAGTTACCATGATATATGTACCAAGTTGGTATGTGTTGATGCAGATAGTATATTAGTAATGTAGGTGAATAGAATATGTCCATGTGTTCACCTAAAAACATCAGTTACCTTATAGATGACTCCAATCCATTGCATGGCACATATAATGAACCTTACTTATCAAGTTTTGAGCACATTTTAAAATGTCACAAAAGTGGAGGAGCTTATATGTGGCTTGCACGCATACATGTCATGCAATCTAAAAAGGTTTTTTAAGTTTTATAAATTTACAATTGGAGTGACTAATAAATAAATAAATATTATTAAAATATGTCGATACTAGATGAATTTTCATGTATGAGACTGCATGTAGAATATTTAAATAATATCAATCATTGACATGTTTTATGTTTAATTATAAGATGGAAGTTGACTGAGGAAAATAATTATCAAACTGTTTGATCGATTTCAAAACTCTTCTAACATTGTGTTGTATTATGCCCATGTTGAAAGAAATGCAATTTTTGACAAAACATGCACAAGAGAGATCAATTTATATTGTTGACTTCATATGGTTGAGGAAATAGGTTTATCAATCTCTATATATATTATACTAATCAAATGAAAGTTTTAATATACCAATATTTGAAAGTTGAGAAATTTTAACAAATATTAAGGATCATAAAAAATATTTGAAATTCAATATTCGTGATTATTTTTGTATTTTCGTTCACAGAGAGAAGATACCATTACACACTCTCCAAATATGAATTGATGTAGTTGGATCAAAATTTGAAGAAGTACGTATAACAATGGTTATATATGATAATGTCATATATGACACATGATTGAAGTTGAAAAACATTTCAAAAAGCTTATCTACTAAAATTCGAGATCATTTTCAAAGGGATGAGTTGCTTAATGCCATGGGGGTGGTGAATCTTAGATTTTTGTATATTAAAAAGGGTGAAAAAATAAAAAGTAATTTATTTATCAAATACATGGTTTCTCTCATTAAACATTTCATTAAGTCTATATAAATTGATGGAGAGAAAGTTTAGGGTATTTTGCAAAAGGATTTATTGAAAAAATAGTCAATCTTTTTCAAAAGTAAAATGGTTGAACAATATCAGTTGTTAAATTAACCAATATAAATAGGGTCTATTACAAGGCTATGGAAGAATTTATATCATAGTAGTGTTTTCCAGGAAACAATCAGTGAATATTTTTATTTATATGAATTATGTCAAATAAATTGGATAGAAATATTAAGAAATGTTTGAGGTTGTATATTTCAAGTTATGAAGTGGGTGTGTTTCCATATGATAGAGAGATTTCAATTTGTAGTAATCTAATTGAAAGAAGATGTGTAACAAATAAAATTACTAAAGAAGATAGTGAAAATGCTAGTGAGATAGTACATACAAATGTCAGCGATGAAGCACAGGTTGTAAAAAGGTTGCTTAAGATACCTGAGTTTTAGTTTGTAACTTTGTAATATGTATTTGAAATCTACTAAACAATATTTATGTTGTAAGTATAAAATAATTTTTATTTTTAACTCATCAATCTATTACATTGTTTATGAAATGCTTAATTAATTCTATTTGAGTTAAGTTGTTTTCAATATTTAGCTAAGTTTTTTCTTATGTTTAACATTATGCAATAGTATTCTTTATCATTATTTACATATTGATTTGAAAAAAGCGTACATATACAACATTCTAATCTTTTAGATTTTTAGACCTTTTAAACCAAATTTACATTGTTAAATCAAAAGAAATGGTTATACAAAAAATGTTAAAGAAGATTTCAATATCTTTTAATCTCAATTTTCAATAAAATAAACCAAATTAACATTGAAATGAATTATTACACATCGTAGCATAATATGAGTCTTAAGACATTTTATTCATTCAAGCAAAAAGGACTATGTACACCCATACAAATAAAAACTAAAACTCAAACGTAAGGAATCCAAAATTACAAAATATATTTTAAATATTATAAACCATAAGTTTTTAGTTATTACAAAACATAAGTACAAAACAACTCTTGAGCTCAATCCTCAGTTTCTAATAATTACAAAACATAAGTACTTAAAAAAACATCTCTTGAGCTCAAGTCTCATTGTGTATTTATTTGTGTTCCCTGATAAGGTTGTCTTTCTACTTGTAGTTGGCTATAAGTAGTGGGTGTGTTATTTATGAGGATTAGGATCTCTAATTCCACAATATCTTTCACTGCATTACTAATATTGGCAATAATTTCCCACTCATTTGTAGCATCATCCCTGATGAAAATAATGATGGGTCTACTTCAAATTTCTATTTAAACAAAATCTCAGGGTCTAAGCCATTTTATTTGATTATTTTATTCAATGTATTATTTTGCTTATTTAGTAAAACAAGATTTTTCCTTGAAAAAAATAGCCACAAATATACTTTTATGCACACTTTTCACATGCATGTCAAGGATAAAAAATTCATTATTCATATTTGTATATTTTGACTGCAAGTGAATAAATAATATTAATTAGTTTAAAATTTTAAAATAAAATTTTATTATGAAAAATAATAAAGAGAAACTTACACCATATTTTTCTTTTTTAACATTTGCTAGATCTAAAAGGCTTTATTTTTTATCAATTTATTATAATATGCTTGCGATTATGAATTTAATTTCTCAAATATATTTAACATTATATCAAGAATAGAATCATTAAAGCTATTAATCATTGCAACACTTACAAAAATTTCTTGGTTGAATAAAAAATTAGTTTTTTCTAGTTGATGTTCAACTATTGAGTACAATTGACTATGTTGACTATGGTTATGGAAATGGGCACCTATTTATTGAATCGATACTTTTGCCCAATACTCCCATGTTCTTAAATCATCAAGGTTATCGATAAAAAATTCATTAACATAGGCCTTAGTATTCTTTGACAATAAGTTAGAAATAAAAAAGTATGATGGTCATCTGTTAATGGAATCTCCTCAATAGAACTTCCTTCACTAATGCTAGGTGGAGAGTTAGGTGTGTGAGGTCACTGTAAAAGCTTAGTGGGTTGATATCCCTATACCATATCATGAGGGTTGAAAAAACTAATGGGTGTGCAACTATCAATCCCCAAAAACTCTTTATCTAGATCAATATTACGAAGAATTATGATTCTTATTGCACTAGGTAAACCACCAAGTAGAAAATTTGTAAAATTAAAAGTTGCACTAGTTCCCATTACAATGACATAAACAAATGTTTCCCTCTTCCAATATTTATAGGGTTGGGGTGGGGTGGTGGTAGTACTGGTGGTGTGAAATTTATCTTTTTATAAGATGAACAACCTACAAATCGGATTAAAATTCATAAAAATGACAAATAAGATAAATATAATATTAAATTAACATTTAATAAAAATAAAAAACTTAGATCCATTTAATGCACCTTGCTCTTATTATTTCATCTAAATTTTAGAAGGTCTGCTAGACCCCCTCGGTGTTTACATTATATATTGCGTTGTTGTATACATAAAAGATGATTAAAATATTACAATGATAAAATTATCATTTTTGTTAATTCAATCAAAGCTAAGATTACTTATGAATCTAGACCGACAATATGAGTGGAAGGCTATGTTAGAGGTACAATCAAACTCTGCATGCATTTTATACTTACCAATGGTTACATAGGCACCTATGAATATGATTCTATATCTCCCTCCATGTCTATTTCTGCCATGGCCTCAATAGGTTGATGACGCTTAATTACTGCATTTCTTTTGGAAATTATTTCATTTAATTTTTTTGTAAGAAAAAGTCAAAAAAAAATTTAAATTTTATGAGATCAATATTTATATATTTATTTGAAAATAATTATAATAAAAATCAAATTGACCTCCTGAATGAGAAGGAAGAGTGCATTGACAAACATTTGGGGACTAAGATTTATTTGAATAATCATTGCTTAGAAATCCTAAAATACCTCATTGTATAATGCAATAATATAATTACAATAGGAAAGGTGACAATTTTTAATTTAGAATAGCAAAGTTTAAATGATCTTTAACTATATTTGAAATAAATGTGCACTAGTTAAATGGTTGAGTGTCAAGAGTACAAAGAATATAAACAAGAGACCAAAATGGAATGTCCAATGGTCTACCCTATAAAATAACTCTTGCTAGGAAAATTTTAAGTATCTCAAGAATAATTTTTTTTTTCATTGATTCAAATCTTAGCCCCTTTTTACTTTGGCATTGAAAATATCTAAAAAATGAACAAGTAATAATAAATAACATAAGGAAAACAAGTCAAAAAATATATGAATTATAAATTTAAAAATCTCATACCATCCAAATGCAACCCATAATGGGTCTCTAAATATTTTTTGTCCTCATTGTTCGATAAGGCCTTTGTTATGACGAGGTCTCCTTCCTTGTAAGGTATACTTATTAGTCTCTAGATATCTTTCAGATTGAATCCAAATAAAAAAGTATGTGATATCAATCTTATTTTAAATAAGGAGGAAGTAGTGTCGAAGCTTTGGAATAAAAAGTTCAAAAAATAATTTTTTTCTTTTTTTATTACAGCATGTAGATAATGTTGTTGAACTTGCAAGGCTCCATCTAGTCACTGTATGTGTCTTCTCATTTTAGAAGTCTTTACATGATAGGGCACATTATATTTTTGATAGTGAGTTTTGTGTTCCCCTCTATTCCTACACTTCCATCTAAGTTGGATGAGGTCTAGGAAGCCATTAGTGCTAAGTTGCTACTCAAGAGGATGGAAAATAGGTTTGTGGAACTCAAGAGGATGGAAACCAAGAATGGTAGGAGAGTAATTAATCTTTTGAAAAAATTCAAAATGAGTTATGATTATCACTTTTATAGGCATATATAAAGATATGTGTGAACTTATACACAATATGGGTGATCATTTGAATGTTATCATCATGCATTTACATCATGTAGATGACCATTTACATGGTGTAGAAGATCATATGCATGTTATGGACTTATATGTGCAAGATGTATATGTGTGTCTGCATGATGTAAGTAGTTGTCTGTACCATGCATACAACTATCTGCATGATATGGGAGAAAATATACGTGACATAGTGGTCACTTGCATGTTGCCATCATGTATTTGCATCCTAAAATTGGTCATCTACATGGTGTGGATGATCATCTGCATGTTGGATATATGCATTTGTATGATGTAGATACACATCTACATCATGTAAATAATCATTATCACCATGCATATAGTAATTTACACCATGAATATGGCCATCTACATGATGTAGACACATGTCATCTGTCGACTCTCAATGGCTAAAAACTAATTTAGTTGTACTTGTAATTTTTTTTATTTATTTGAAAAGGATTTTGACTGTAACGAACTACTACACCAAAACCTTGAGGCGTTAGTGAAGTCCACCCACCAAGACCATAACATCCCACCACGCTTCCAAATCCCAGACTCTGGGCTGGCTTTGCACATGTACATGAGATCTACTACATGTACAAGCCCCAGCCAAACACTGCAATATCGGCGTAACCCACCTGCTCTGCGACTTGAACTCAGGTGGAGGCTCTGATACCACATGTAATGAACTGCTACACCAAAACCTCAAGGCATTAGTGAAGTCTGCCCACCAGGACCATAACATCCCACTACGCTTCCAAAGCCCAAACTCTGGGCTGGCTTTGCACACGTACACAAGATCTACTACGTGTACGAGCCCCGGCCGAACACTGCAATACCGGTGTAACCCACCTGCTCCATGACTTGAACCCAGGTGGAGGCTTTGATACCACTTGTAATGATCTTGATATATTCAATATATGTAGAAATAATCTTAAGTTAGGGAAACACCATATAATACTCCTTTAGGAAGAAATAACTCCACAATGTCTCTTCGAGGGGACAACCTCCAATATCCTCTTACAATAGAAGACTCAATGCTTACTTGATATATTTACCATGATATTCATCTCCTATATATATACATCTATCTAACCCATGGATGGGTAACCTCCTAATCCAATGTAGGTTGACCATTACCCAATGTACTACTTCCATAAGTTACTCTATTATCCTAATAAATTATACCCATATAACTAACTAAGGGGATGTGTGCCACATGTCGGCATCTGCATCAACCCATATATCATATCCCTAGGTACATAACATTGACTATAGGATGGAGGGAGCTTTGAAGACCTATGATAAAAATGGTGACTTTCTAGTGGGAGATAATCTTGAGTATTTAGATAATTCATACATTCTAGTTCGTGCATCAAAACATAAGTGTTAGTTGCAAACAAACTTGAAAAAAAAATAGAAGAGTGGGCACAAAAGTCTAATTCAACACATGACATACTAAGTTAATTAATTTTTAAAGACCATTAGTGTGTATTTTAAGTGATTAATTAATTTATAATTATGTATTTACACATAATCATTTAGATAGACTCAAATGATTTAAAACTTTTAAGGGAGCAAGATTTGGCAGTTCAGCTTAGAGAGAAATGGTATGGGCATTATTCTTCTCCTAAGTTGGTATTTGTAGCCCTAGTAGATATACCTCTAGTCACTCTCAAGACCTTGACCCATTACCAACCAAGATGGAAAGTCTATGGTAGAGGTTGTCTAAATCACACTTTTGAGGATCTTGGGATTTCACATGTTATTCTCACTTTCATTTCTTTTCTTCCCCTTTTGAGAGGAGGTTTCTTATTCATTCTATTGAGGTTTCGGGACCAATCCATGGATTTTTGGTAAAGTTTAGAGAATTCATTGATCAGTTGAGACAAATCATAAATGATAATGTTTGATGCTTACTTTAGATTTTATATTGAGTGAATTTGATGGATTTCAAACAAAGAAAGCAATGTTTCTAAATTCATGTGCTATGTTACGAATCATAGGCCACAATAATTATGAAAATGATAAATAATTAAAATATTTTACATATGATGTTTAATCAATATCTTTTATTAGGCTCTAAGATGTCACCAATGTCGCATATATACAAATAGACCTTTCATTTCATCAATCATTGATTAAGCAAGAGAAAAACTCAAGGCAAAACAAAAGGTTTAACCCAAAAAGGAAACCCAATGAGGTTGAACTCAATGAGAATCAAAATAAAACAAGAGAAACAAGTAGAAAGCAATCTGAGCTAACAATAAGGGACAAAAAGAAAAAATAAAAAATAAAAAAAAGGAATTCAAAATAAGTTAATTATAGGGATTTTCAAGCAAGAGTATGCCTAGAAACTAGTTAGAAACCTACAAGTAGGATTTTAAGAGGCTTGATAGGAACTATACACATATCTATGTTATATTTAGGTTATAAAAATCTATTTCACTTATATTTTTCTAATGTTTCCTCAAAAATTTGTCAAGTAATTTTATATTACTTAATTTAGTCACATGCTTATGTTTACTTAATAGAAGACAATGGGAGTAATTCAAAGATATTAATTTGGGCATGCACTTCGAATGATGATGAGGATAAAGGATAGGCCATACTATATACTAATATGGGTATATTACTCAATAAAAATGAGACCATTTTTCCATTACAACCAAACCAATTATTTAGCTAGGAGAGATCAAGACAAACCTTAGATATGGGGCAAGGGATAAAAATAAGAACAAGGAGTGAAGAAACAAACACATAATTGAAAATAATATATTCTAATGATAAAATAGAGAGAAGAATAACTAATCTACAAAAGAAAAATCTGAAACCATGAGATTAACTATTATGTTCATTATACATCACTAGACCATTATGGGAAGATTATTCAGAAGGTGTAGTTGAAAGAATAGTTGAGAAGTAGTGTTTCAAGAACTGTCCATTTGCCATTAGTGAATATCATTACCTTATAAGAATTTACGGTAGAAATAAATTTTCCACAATAATTTAGATATTTGGTATGGGCCAATCCAAAGTGGATCAAAATTATAATGCTAAGCCTTTCCTCTCATGGGCTTTGTCCCATAGTATCACTAAATCATAAATTCTAAAGGAATTCACCTTGGATTTCTTGTCAAACTAATACTTGATAGTGATATGATGCTTACTAAAATTTACTAAGGATTCATCTCTAGCTTCTTCCAATTATATAATGACTAGAAGCCTAAACTTTACCTTTTCATTGGGTTCCATGTACTATTGCATGAAATTTTAGGTGGGCAACATGAGAGTAACTAGTAGAATTGGTTCTAGTCTATAGATAAATAGAAATGGTGATATTTTAAGTGCTCACTTATGTTTGGTACAATCAACCTAAAGAGAAAATTTTAGTAGTGAATGCCATTCTCAAGTTTTTTGTTCGGTAGACTTCTTGATGGTTTCAATCAAATTTTTTTAGTAAATTATGCCAGTCCATTCCCTTATGGGTAGTAGTTGAATGATAACCTTAAGGTGATCCCATTATCATATTCCCATTCAATGAATTCTGTAGATTTAAATTTAGGACCATCATCACACACTAATGAGATTGAGGTCAAAACAAGTGGTCACATTATTTTCTATGAATTTAATCACTTCACTTGTTGTGTTATTTTTTATCGTTATTGCATTTTTATATCTCATGAAATAGTTTGTGGTGGTAAGAAAAAATGTGTGGCCTAATAATAATTTTGGATTAATGACTCCTACAAAATATGGTCCCCATTGGGAAAATGACATTCCTTCTATAATTGGCTACAATGGAATTGTAGTGTGGATTTCTCTTTTAGAAAAGATCTAGCACTAATGACGTGTTATAACATGTGCATGGACATCTTTGAATAGGGTTGACCAATAATAACATACCTAAGGTATTTTGTGTGTCACTATATTTGTTTCAAGATGACCAATGCTTAATTTTTCATGTAAATTAGCCATCAATTACTTGGCTTCAGCTTTTGATAGGCATCTAAGATAGATGCTTTCATAATGTTTCTTGAAGATAGCTTCTTCTACAATATTCACCTTCATATTTCCTTTTGTTGAAACTTCCAAATATTTATCATCACCAAGTTTGATATTGGTTTCAAAACTTCTATCCATTATAGAAAACAACACATTATTCCCTAACATGTGATTGAAATAGCTTGAATACAGATACTAAACCTTATTAGGACTAATTTTAGCTTTGTCATATGAAATGAATAGATTACATGAAGCATCACCATCCTCTTTAACATAATTAACACTTATATTTTTATTTTTTTATTTTAATATACATTCCCAATCAAAGTGACCATACTTGTGACAATAACATCATTGAATAGTTATCTTATCAAATATACCTCTACCTCTTCCTCTTGCAGCTGAACCACCTCTTCTTCCTATGTATCCTCTTGAATAATTGTAATTCATGTCTTTAACTTGTCCTTGATTTCATGGTCTGAACCTTATATTGGTAGAATCTTGCTTTTCACCCTTCAATTACTATCGAACTAGGGGGCAGTAATCAAAAACCTATCCAATCATTCAACAATGTTTCTAAAACCAATTTTCTTATTCATCCACAAGAAGAGGCCACTTTTTGGAGAAACATGAATAACACAAAATTGGAATAAATGAAGAAAGAAAAATCTAGGTAGGATTGCAAAGGAGAGGAATGTCGCCTCTTTTATCAAAAATAGATAATATAGAATTGAAATCCCTCCCAATTATAAATTTCTTCCATGGGAATGAAGACAACTAAAAATAGATTTTTAACAAGCAATGCTTTTTGAGGACAAGAGAAGTGAGCCTATATACATTAACACGAAATAAAATGAAATTAGCAACATAGTTATAGACTTTGTTCATCTTATGGTTTTATCCCACACCACACATACTTTAGGGAAACTAGAAAAGAAGACCACATCAAAGCCAAACCACAAAATGCTTCTATTACAAGTAAAAAATCTTTGTTCCAATTTGTCTAATTTCTATTTAATAAAAGTAATTGCATCTTCTTTGGATAAATTAGCTTCTTGGATCAATAAAATGTCCATCTTCAAAGACATTAAGAGATGCTTAGCCAAATTCTATTATTATAGGTGTTCAGACCCATAACATTCGAAGAAACATCATCTCCCCACTGCTCTACCAAGAATTTCCTTCCCATCTTCCCTTTTTTATGTAGTTTTCAATGGAGAAAAGGTCATCCATTTGATAAATTCTGAGAATTTATCTCTTCATATCAAAATAATTTCCACCATGTTCCTTTCATTTAGCTTCAAAATTCTAATGATTTGAATTTGTTTCTTAAAAAAGGTTTTTCTTTGATTCTAACAAAGGCTTTGGATCATCAATAGATTTACAAAGTAGAGAGGCCACCTTTTCATATTCTTTTGTAACATTTTCACAATCTTTGAGAAAAGTGTTAGGTGAAGATGGAAATTTCTTGATTCAATTTATCCTTGACATATAATGTTGAAGTTGTTAGGAATAGCTTAACATTAGTGATCACATTATATTTTTTTTAATATTATTATTAATATGAGTTGTCAACTCATTTAATAATAATATAGGTAGAACAATATATTATTATGTGAGTGACTTGTAGTCACAACTCACATAGTTGTTCTAGTTGTGTGAGTAAGAATAGGTTTGAGGGAGAGATATTAGGAGATAGATTTGAGAGATTATTGGGATTGAGTGATAGCCTTGACTCTTTGTTTGTAGGGGCCCATTGATCTATATATTTTTATCTATCTCTATTGTATGTATCTTGAATAAATTACAATAGAAGTTGATTATCTATGTGATGTGAACTATTATTTGGTTTTAAATTTATGCAAATACATACCAAAAATATTATCTGGTATCAAAGTAGGAGCTATGGGTTAGATTTTTACACTTAGTATATTTCTAGTGATTTTGACCGTGTATGAATCAGATATCCATGTATAAATATTTTTAATGAGAGTTAAGGTATTTGATCTGTTCATATCTGGACTATCTTCTATGTATTATTTTGGTTTTGTGTATTGATACTTCACTGGTAATTCATAGTTAACTCCATTCTATCTACTATGTTACAGTGAAGCTAAGTTGTAATCCAACATTGTTGGTGTGCATAATAAAAAAATACAGTTTATTAATCCTGTTGGTTTTACTATCAATAAATGCGTCATCGATCCATCCATTCCATGCAATACATTCTAGTTTGGTATTCCATCTTCATTCTCGATGTCATCTCTAAAGACTTCTAAAAATGGCATACAAGTTCTCTCCATCAAACCACAAGTATGATAACATTCACATGTATGAACGCCTTTCTTATTAAATACCTGGTGATGAGTACGCAAGTCCAAATTTTTCAAATCTGCTGAATTCCTATATGGCCATGATCATAGATTGTTACGAATTATCATCATTCTATTCAGTTTCTATGCCAACCGTGCCAAAAACATTTTGTTCACAATATAGTGGCAAAGCAGGTATCTTAACGTTTTAGTCTGCATTACACTTGCCACAATTATCTCTAGCTCACCCGTGCTATTCAACTATTGTGTACTGTGTAATTTATAATCTGCAGTGTCTTCTGCCAAGATACATTATTGTCTCAGCACTATCTCACATCTTTCTGCTTGTGCGTATAGATCAATAAGACAATACTGCCTACTGTTCAGTATCCTTCATCGTCGGTGCAAATCTTTAAAATTGATTAATATGTTAGAAGTATTCAATCACTCCTACAACAAACTCTTCATCCAGCTGACACCAACTATGTAACTCCCACCGATTGTACTTCTTTTTTTTAGTCATCTATAAGTTTCTATCTGCGTCATGTCGATAGGATAAGCTATAAAGCATCTAGTTGTTTGATTATATTTCATATTATTTTACATAGTTATTGTTTGTAACTCGTATGTCTTGGGTAATTAGATATATTGGTATTCTTGAATTTAGAATTCAAGAGATATTATATCACGAGTCTATTTTGAGTTCATCACTGAGTCTTAAGTATTTCTTAAGCCATTGTTGGTTGTGTATCACAAAAACAAAATGTCTAATTAGTTGTTTAGTATAGTTATTAAGAGTTAACAAGTCTAATTAAATTTCATAAAATAGGATTGTGTTTATTTGAGTCATAATGTGTTTATTTGTCAAAAAAATTTAAATGTCAGGTTTTTTTTAGATATTTATCATTGTAAAAAAAGTGTCAAAAGTAAAAATCTCAAAAATATTAGTTTTGTAATTAGATGTATTTTTGCTTGTATGTAATATTTGAATTGGGGGGTTTCTCTTCAAAAATTTCATACAACTGATCTTCATCGACAGAAGCTGAGTAAGTAGCGTTACTCATTGGAGGAGGAGGCAATGGACGAAGGAGATCAAATAACAACCTCTCATTAGCCACAAGTAATGGGGCAATATAATGTATTTGTGGCTTCTTTTTCTGTTATGTTTTTACTTTATGCAAATAGGAACAAAAGTACATACCTGTTCAAGTATTGTAATAAGTGAGCAAAATTTTCTATGTAATCTTTTGAGTTAAGATAGTGATGAGGGCTAAAAGTATGTTGTAACATCATGTGTTGTTTGTTGTTAGTTAACTGCATGTAAAACCATCCTTTGTTTGTATGTTGGTAGTAAACTGAGTATAAAACCATCCATTGTTTCAAGGTTGGTAGCAAACTGAGTGTAAAACCGTTTGATATTTGTAAGTTGGTGGTTATCCGAGTGAAAAATCATCATTTGTTTTTGGTGGTAGTTGTAGTACAGAATAATGTTTTCTCCATGTTCTTATTAAAAGAGAGAATGTTAGGAATAACCCAACATTAGTACTCACATTATATTTGTTTTTTAAATTATTATTAATATGAGTTTTCAAGTTATTTAATAATAATATAGGTATAAAAATATAGAGTGAGTTGTAGTCACAACTTACAACAATTATAAGTGTGTGAGTAAGAATAAATTTGAGGGAGAGATATTAAGAGATAAATTTCAAAAATTATTGGGATTGAATGATAGCCTTCACTCCTTGATTTTAAAGATTTATTGAGCTATATATTTGTAACTATCTCTATCGTATGTATCCCAAATAAATTACATTAGAATTTGATTATCTATTCGATATAAACTAGTATTCTATGTTAAATTCGTGTAAATACATACCAAAAATATTAGAAGTAATATCCAGGGATTCTACAGAAAAATGATTATTTATATACCAACTTGTTTTTTAAATAAACTCTTCAGACGGAGGACCTTTCTTGACTTTTTACGTGTTAACAAAATCATCATTGTGAGTTCTTCAAGCCACACGGACATTCTTGGTTGATATGACCAAACTTGCTGGCATTTGAAACATCTAAACGTCATTTTTTCCCACATCAACCCTTTGACACCAAATTCTCCCTTGTTGCTGTAAGATAATGTTCTCAAATATTCCTTCATCTAGAAAAATACAAATCATGCTAGGGACCCCTTTTAGCATTTGAGTCAATTTGAATGAAGGTACCCAAAGACATAACAATCTTCGAAAGGTACGCCTAACTCCAATACTCTACAAACAGGGCATCCAACTTGGTTCAAGTAGGGAAACATCCAAGCTTTGATGTAAACACATGAAGGTTTGGTTTCCAAAGTTGCAGTTGGACAGACCACCATTAACTATTTGATATGGAGTAGCTGAGATTATTTAATGGCCATGTATGGGAGTGGGAAGATAAGCTCAGTAAAAGTCAAGATTATTATTTAATTCCAACATCTAACAGTTGCAGACTCTGAAGAAGATGTTCGAATTGCATGCATGATCAATGCTTGGTTAGCATGTTCGAATGCAGGATAGTTTATTTATATTTTCTCATTATTTTTAGACTGCTGTTTACTCCATGCAATATAATTGCATGAGATTTATCATATTAAAACTATCGGTTCTATAATTTTAAAACTGTTTGTTAAACTCTTTATTACAGCGCTCTGTTTGCTATATATCACTATAACTAACATCGATTCATTATTGAATAAAAAAGTCTTTCTTTTCAATCTTTGTTGTTCGCTCATTTCTGAGCAAATATAATACATTATTTTATTTTCCTGAACAATTGAGTATTATCTTTAATTTGTATTTTTTAACAGCTCTAATACGTTTCAAAATCGTCAAATAAATACACTCAGTTGCAAACGAATACTGATATATATTTTAAACATTTAAAATAAACCATATTCTACATTTTCTTCCTCCATTACCCTCTTGCTCTGTTTTTTATTTTTTTTAAATCATATTTAACCAAAATTCATGAAAACCACTTTTTTAATTTCAGCGAGGATCTAGATCATTCTTTTACATAATTGATAGTTTATATACGACTGTAGAAAGATTGATAGTTTCTACAGTGCGCAAAAGACAGGTTAGAAAATTTTATTATATTAACTATTTTTTATTGAGTAGCTAAGATTATTTAATGGCTATGTACCGCAGTGGGAAGATCAGCTTGGTGAAAGTCGAGCTTATTATTTAATTCCAACATTTCATGGATTCAGAATCGTCAAATGACTACGCTCAGCGGCAAAAGTAGTACTGATATACACCCATAACGACAGTGACTTAGCAAATTGATACCCATAACGATAGTGACTTAGCAAATTGGTACCAAGTCCCTGAGATGTTGAAATGAAGGTTTAGCTTCCCATTTTACCTCATGCAAATAAACCCTAAAATAAATAACACAAACTATGCAATCTGAAATGCGATTTTAAAAGTGGCGACAAAAATCCTAAAGCCATTTACTAACCTTGGATTCTGACCCTGCAACTTTCTAAAACACATCGAACGTGGAACGAGATCTGTTGACAGGATAAAGTTTATAGATAATGAAAACAAACACATGTATATACTTAAAGACTCACATAGATAAGCCAACGGGCACCGTGCGTCTCCGTCGTCCGGCGACCGCAGTCTCAAGAGCTATGCGCAGCGAGGATGCGACCTCATGATTTTGTCCACCTCCTCCTTGGAATCGAACGTGGTCAAATTGACACCGATGTAGGCTGCGTATTTGAGATGGGTCTCCGATTTGCAGGGGTTGGCGTACACGATCCGATCGGGCGACATGCGAAGAGCGAGCACAGCCTCTATCTCTGCCCGCTGGCACAGTCGAATCCGGCGCCGAGGGTAGCCAAAGCAGATAACAAAGATGAAAAACCCACTGATATGTTGTTATTTCAAGGGAAGGATTTGACATCAAGAATGGACCACACACAGAAAATGACTAGGAGGTATCGACATAGGGTACTTTTGGCTCTCACTGAACCAATATGAGAGACTCTGAGGGCTATCTTGTTCACATTGAGTGATTCTGTAATTCAATCTCCATGGGGATTTTTGGCACACAAGAACACAAATATGACTAGGGCACAACCAAACTTGTTCACTCAATTCAAGAAGGGTTGTCACACAGAATAAACAAATGCACTAGTTCAAATAAAAGCTACTGAAGACATATGGGGATGTGCTTACAAACTTCATTTTAAAGAATTTTCAACAAGGCGCTGAATAAAAGACAACAATGCTAGGCTTCAAAGCATAAAAGGTAGACATATGTTAAGTAGGCAGGATTTATGCATCTACAGGTAAATAACCCTTAAAATATGCAGTAGGGTGTATTATTTACATGGTAGAATAGGTAGGACAAGTTGATAAAAATAAAAAGGGGGTGGTGAGCTGGTGGTTTTCAAATAGTAAGGATTCTTTCAACATTCATGATATCACTTATTGTAAAGATGTATAAAAAATAAAATGCAAGCTATGGAAACTACTAGGATTGATTTACATCTATTAGAGCCAATACAATGCAAATACCCATATGATTCCTAAAACCCTAGAGAATACACTACAACTAAAATTTCAAATACTTTTCCCTATCAACACCATAATCCCAAGGTTCCCTTAAGAGGTATTCAACAACATATTTTAAATTATTATGCAGAAAGGGATTTATAACCTAGATCTAAGCCCAAAATGACAACCAATAATGAACATGAAACTAGATCTCCAATCCGCTGAACTTTTAAAATATATCATTATATTTTATCAACAACAAAAATTAAGAACCACAAGTATTTTTTATTATCTTGAAAGAAAATCTTACATACATCAGTGTTTCAAAATTATACCATGAGGATAAACATGGTGGATTTTCTAGTTGGACAAGGGAGACATATTATAATTCTCTCAGAGCTTGCTAATGGTTGTACAACTATAACCACCTTAACAAGAAAGATAAAATGCACACAGTAGTGATCCCAAAATTTAGAAAAGCCTATACTTAAGAAAAAGAAAGACCAACAATAACCTTAGAATAGAGGGCAAACCCTCTATTTATACATTCATACCACTTTTACAATCCGAGAATGTGGGTTGTAATTTTCAATATTGCAAAATTGTAAACAACCCCCCAACATTCTACCAAGATGCTCTTAACTGGAAAATATTCATTGCCACACCTAGAATCTTCATCTATTTGCAATAAAAATCATTATTCTAATTGCCTCTATAAGAAATGATGAAGATTTTCAACAACCCTTCACTTTCTTGGTTGGAAATGCATTTTACATGAGTTGGAAGGAGAAAAGCTGCCTTAAAGACCAAACAAACTCTTCTATCCTCTTGTGCAACTCCCTGGTGATGTTTTTGACCACTTATTTACAAAAAATCTTCTTGATAGCTTCCCTTTCTCATATGGATCCCAAAGAATAACCTTGTTATTATAATGATGGCATTTGAACACACTAAATCCATGGTTGCTTGAGAAATATTCTTTGGAGTGGACCACCTTGATCTTGCAAACCTGCAATATTTCTCCCATGAAAGTGTTTGAATAAATAAAGCAATACAAAATGTAAAACCTAGGTCATTTTTGCTTTTTGTCTTCAACTTATCTTTTCACACTTTACATTTTTCACATTTGTTTCTTTTTCCAAAATTGATTTTTAGGATTAAATCCACAGTTTTAATGCATAAATGCATTATTTTTCACTTTTTGACTTTTAGGATAAATTTTAATCGCTTTTACAAATTTTCAATTTTCCTTGTTTTGGGGAACTCCAGGTCCCATTTGCACTCTTGAAATTCCTTTGTATTGGAGAAATCTAGAACTAAGCAACAATTTTACAATTTGTAGAATTGTAAATTGCATAATTACAATTCATAATTGTAGTTCCCCTAGATCTCTTAGGGAAATGTGAACTCCATCTGCAATTTACAATTTGTAATTTATAAATTTGCAAAATTGCAAATTGTAGTTGGAGTTTCCATTTTCTTGAAAAGCTTCTTTTAAGGAATTGAGAACTCTAGCTGCAATTTGCAATTTACAAAACTACAAAATTGTAAATTACAGTTGGAGTTCCCATTTTCATGAAAAGATTTCTTAGGGAAATGAGAACTCCAATTGTAATTTACAATTTGCAAAATTACAAAATTGCACATGGCTTTGAAAGTTACCATTTACATTAGGACCCTCAGGTAAATGAGAACTCCAACTACAATTTACAATTTTGCAAAATTGTAAAATTGTAACTGCCCTTGAAAGTTTTCATTTGCAAATGGATCTCATGTTGACCAGTATTGACTAGGGGAAATTGGAGGTCCAAGTGCAATTTTCAATTTGCACAAGTGCAAAATTGTAAAATTGTATTCCTCCATCAAATCTCCCTGAAGCTCCTCTTGAGTTGACTTTTCTCCATTTACTTTGACCGACGGACTTGGGAGAGTTGACAACAATATGCAACTGCATTTTAGAGACTTGCATTTTGGAAGTTGCTTCTTCCACACAAATTTCCCAAGGAGTTTGGGAGCCTCATAGTTTTTTGAAACTTGCCATTTTTGGATTTTCACCCAACTCTATTCCTAATCCAACGAAGCAACCTGTAGAAGAGTTTCCCAAAAACTCGGCTTTTCCATCCATTATTTGCAATGAAATCTCCTGTATCTTGATAGCATCTTGGGATGTCAAAGCCGCTCTTAAAGAGAAAAAATCATTATTTTATTTCATCCTCATTTCACCTTCGTTTTGGACTTGAACCGATTTGACTCGATATGAGGATCACCAAGGATTATTTTCTACAAACTTGAAAACTATCTGTGTGTATCATAACATCTATCTAATACAACATTAACGAGAGGGTGCACAGGTTCTAGCGAGTATGCAAATGGACCCAACACTGCTGCAGGAGAGGGAGGATAAACCATTAAGACAATAGTAAGTATGATAATAATCGTGAGATTTTCCAGGCTTATCTTGTAACCCTCCATCAAGAACTTAGGAACATACGAATATATAGCCTTGCAACACATGAGTATTAAACAGAGGGACACATTGAATGTCTTTTTGAAGAAAAGGCAGCTCAAAATCATGGTTGCAGCTCGTTGCCATTAGACACCACCCATCTTCCTCGAGTGGGTTACGTGTATTGCCTTTTATTTCCTAAACCTTTGCAGTTAACCTACTTAAATTTTCAATGCTACACTAGGATCCTGCAGCTGCTTAACCTGAACTAGAGGATAAGCCTGGAACAAGCGACATTAAAACATAAGGTCGATTGTAATCGATTGCACCAGGAACTAGAAAACCATGTTCTTTCCAACGCCTTCATAAAGGAAAATTCTTCAAGAGCTACAAGTCGTGATAAATAGAGCCAATTATAACTGGTTTGACGCCTCAAATAATCCCAACGTCTGTAATTTCATTTCCAGTGTTCTTCCATCTTCTAAGCAAGCAATGAAAGGCCCGCATAACCACATTAGGCATCGAATTCCTTTGTACCTTACTACAGAAAATCACAACTGACTTACTTTTTGCTGTGGGTAGGAGTTTTCCAACTGTACATTTCTTATTATGCATGCATCACCAGGCTGCAGGATCTGGAGACCTGCTAGCAATTCGCAATTTGGCGAAGTTTCTAAATTGCTTCCCACTTCCCATTCTCCGCCATTCACCTTATGCCTTTGTTCTGTGGAATTCGGAACCTCTCAATCAATTCACAGTTTGTCTTTTCGATGTCTACTTTTTGCACATGCGTCCCCTGTAGACTTTCCTACCCCGATTTGCAATTGATTTTGCACCCTTGAAACCCTGACAGAACTCTTATATTTCATTTGTAATTTGACGAATTTATCAAACTACAGTCAACGCTATCATTTCCACCATTCACTACCCCACATTCCTATCTAAACTTAATTTTAATTAATTCCTTTGACTTTTTCCACGTGGCAGGTCCATGATGGCGTGGATGAGTATTTTAGAAGTTTTTTCACGTGGGCTCATATCCCTCCACATAGGATGGTCAACTGTATGATTTAAAACCCTGATGTGTTCAAAGCTTTGCTGCATTTTTCTTTTAAAAAAAAAGCGCACTAATGCCTGGTGCATATTCAAGCACCAACAGGTTCAACGGTTCATAGCTCTACCTAACAATTACATTTCAAAATTTTACATGCAATTGAAAAGGGTCCAAAATTAATTTTACAAGTTACAACTTTGTTTACCAATCACTGGGAAACTTAATCACATGCTAATGTAATAAATGGCATGTCTAGAACATATCTAAAGAAACATTGCCAAAATTTGAGCTCTTATAAACATTAAATATTATAAAATATGTACCAAATTATTACTTACACTGGGCAATTGTGCCATTGGGGAATAATCATATAAGGTCATAAAGTGTAGTCAAAATAAGAAGTAAAATACATTTTGAGTTCACATTATGTGAGTGAAGGCCAATGAAAAAGAAGGATTAGGTTAATATTTAAAAATATTGCTATAAAAAAGAGGGGGATTATATATTTAATTTTTTAAATCCATTAGTTACACATTGATTTCAAGGAGAAAAGGAGTAAGTTTAGTCACAAGAGTTGAAAATGCATCCTTTCAAGATATTTAATATCGTCAAAGGCATACAAACTATTTGATGAGAAAAGCAATAAATTTATCATCGCAAGAAATTTACTTTGTGAAACAATAAAGAAAATAACTAACATAATTTTAAAATTAAATCAATTTGAAAAATATGTTATATTTTCAAAGAGACTGACATAGTTTTTTTCTTTTATTAAGAGTAAACACTTCTGACCGGGAACTATAAATTGGAAATGAGGGTGTTGATAGGTCCCTCAACTTGATACAAAGGAGAAACAAAGATATTACATTGAAAGCACATGAAGAAAGCCTCTCCCAGTTGAAAATAAGAAACAAAAAAGAAAGCTAACACAACCAACCAAAACAACCACTTAATAGGGTCCGACCACCCTGAAACACAACAGATAAAGCATGCAATCCGACACAACAAAACAACAACTGAATCATAACAAAAAAATAGATGAAACACAACAAAATCCATAAAACAAGAAGAATCAAGCAAATAAAAATGTTTTATTACCTTTATGTAAAACGATAAACTCATGTCATTATCTCATAGGGATTTGTGCATTATATTTTACTACAACTTCACTTTCTACTCATCCTTGGTCAATTATAATATCATCATTCATCTTAGAAAACCTAAAAAACCTTATAAAATCATTATTCATTTTCCCTGATATAATATTGGATGCTTACCGAATTTAAAAAGCACTATTGTAGGGGTTTTTCAAGAGTCCACTAGCTTTTTGTATATTATTTTATTTTTTATTTAAAAATTTATTTATTTTTCATTTTATTTTTTGAAATCTAATTGCTACGAGAAAGCATTGTAGTTAGTTGTTGGGTGTTATGTTAACTGTTTACTGTGTGTAGTATTATCTAGTTGATAATCACTACAATAACTAGTTTTTATAGGCTAAAACAACTACTCACTGTGAAAAACACAACTACTAGTTTTTATGGGAATGCAACAATTAATTTTTATAATAATGCAACAACTAGTTTCTATGGGATGTAACAATTAGTCTTTATAGAAATGTAACATGATTTTTATATTTATATATATATAATGGAGATAAAAAAAATAGTTTGTACATGAAACCACAATAATAAGTTGGTAAAATATTATTTCTTGAGAGTAATTGCAACAACTAGTTGCTAGAGGCATCCACAACTATTAGTTGCCATAATCAGTTTTTTATTTTTACATGCAGCTACAACTACTAATTTTTCTAGGTAACCATAAGAGCTACAACAATTAGATGTTATGGGTTGTGGATGGTTGCTTCAAGATGCAATTTTCTTATAGTGAGATAGCTTATACTAGAAACCTTTTCGATCATAATTATCTTGTATGGCATCATATGGAGGTGATTAAAAAATTAAATCATATCAAATTTATAGGCCTTGATAATGGATTAATAAAAAAATAAAATCATAATTGTAAGAAATTAAATTTTTAAATAACAACATTCAAAACCAAGAAACCTTACCATTTAATCCATAGATAGTATTTTGTTACATCTTCCTCATACAGTATCAACCTAGAATTGATTTAAGATATTTAGGAAACTATAGTCAGAGACAAATTTAGTATAAATAAGTATTTTTATATCACTAATTTATTATGTTAAATATGCTATAACACGACTGAATTTGTAGTTTTTATACAGTTTCAATATTGGAGCAATTGTCATTATTTTGAGAATAACTTCTTTGTCCAATTTTAGAATGACATGCTTCCACTTGGATTGTAAACTAGACTCAAAGAGATATCTTAAAAAGAAACAAGTTTTAAATTCTTAATCATTTGGTCTTCCATAATGTAAGAAAACTTTAACTTTTTTAGTTTTCATAATAAATATTATGTCCCAATTTTTTTTTAAATATCTGAAGGATAAATTTACAATAAGGTTTCCTCTAAAAATAAAAATGATGGGGTTTTAAAAAAAAATACTAAATGAATTAAATTATTAAAAAACACATGTATAAATTAAATTAAATAAACTATTTAGAGTAGTTGTAAAACCTTGAAAGAAAACATACATGTAGGTTTTCAAAACAACCTTAAACACATTTGCATGAATTGAAATAACACTAGTAGGAATTAAAGCATAATTGTGGACATTAATTTACCAGATCTCTCATGATCAACATTTTGGAAAAGACTTATCCTCTCCATGGCAATAATTAGATCAATGAATGGTGCCTTGGCTCCTGAAAATCATGCCAAATTAATAAGAACACAACAAAACCATCAACATGTGCAAGAAATTTCCTTTATAACTTTGAATTAATGAGCATTTGATAATTAAAATAATTTTAAACTTATAGACCATTACAATGTTTTCAAAGGTATATGTTGTAGACACCCTTCCATAAAAAAGATATGGATCTAGACCATCTATCAATTAGGGAAGGAAATAATTTAAATTAATATCTATTCTAATTATACTCTAATAGAATGTGGATCTATTTAACTTATTTTATGAAGAAAGGAATGAAATAAAGTTAAATGATTATCTACTCTAACGGATTATGAATCTCTCCAACTTATCCGAAAATGGGACCCTCCCTTTCTAAATATGAAGGAGATCACCATGCCCACCTTAATTCACAAGGAAATTCAAGATAAAATAGAATTCAAAAGGAATGTTATTTTATAATTGATTAGGAAAGCATTACATCTTTATTTCTTATGTCTTGATTACTTATTATTTCTTCTTCTAAATCCTTATTTTCATTCTTAACTAAATTTATAGTATAATATGCATTCTTTTATTTAGAGAAACTATACAACATATTACAAAACAAATCTCTTATAAATATAATATCATAAATCTAACTAATTTGGTTGATAACAACTTTAATCAAATATAACTAGATTCTATATATGAAATCTAGCCGAATTAATTATTAACAAATCCAACCAAATTAAATCTATGAATTCTAACCAAATTAACTAGATAACAATCTCAACTAATTTGTATTTTATGAAATACAAGAAAACTAAACTTTCATTATAAATCCAACCACACTAACTTATTTTGAAACTATTTTTTTTTTATTTTTTTTATTATTATTATTATTATTATTATTATTATTATTATTATTATTATTATTATTATTATTATTATTATTAAACACATTTACTATAAGTGCTATAGATTTACAAGTGCTCATAGAACATTTTTTTTAGCTTCCATAGGTTATTGGTGTAGTGGCTATAGGTTGTTACAATTTGTATGGGTTATTATTACTATGGCTACATGTTACCACTATAATAGCTACATACTATTGCTACTCTTACAATTGATAAACCCTCTAATTTCTCCATTAGTATAGTTTATCTTATATATGATATATATTATTACACAACATCCATAAAATAGACAATAACTCTACATAATGTTATTTATGACTTGAATAAATAATTTATTTATTTTTATAATAAGTTCAATAAATTTTAATTTTTAAATGACTCATCATGTCTCTCATCAATTAGATCTAAAGCATGAATAAAATATCCATGGAGATATTCATCAAGACTGATGTGATGGATATAAATTCATAATGAAGGTTACTCCACTTCTAGTGGTAGGATGGATTAAAAGCTGTAGATTAAAAAAATGGAGTTTCCCTAGTGGTAGTACGATTGCTGGTGTGATAGGTAAATCATGATTTAAACTTTAAGATGCCAATTGTTACAATAATATCTAACTGCATTTTGTAAAATCTTATTAATGATCATATTTTTTGCTTCGATTTAACTATTGCACTGAATATGATGAGTTTAATTTTTTTTTTTTTTTTGATTTTTTGAGAAAATTTATTTCGTGTCTTTATTTTTGAAATTCCTATAATTGTTAAAAATAATGACATGATGAATTGCATAGTATAAGATGATTTTATTGAAAAAGAATTTGGATATTGTGATGTCAGTAACATTAATAAGAGGAAGATCTTCAAACCACTTTGTAAATTATTCGATGGAGGTGATGATGAAGGTGTGCCCATATTATCATCAAGGTGATTATCCAATGAGATATAATCCCCACATGTAGAAAGGAAATGAGATTAAACAATTTGAATCTCATACAGATGATATTGTATAAGATCATCATGTAGTTTTTAATGATTTCACTTCTTAGCAGATGTGATGTCATATATTTTGAATGTTAGTCAATAATAATCCATGTGTTGGCATTTATAGGTTGTAACGTGTCTACTATAATGACCTAAGAAAACTACCCTATGTGCTTGTTTAAGAAGATGATGGATCTAGAAACTCATGTCATGCTCAGGTCTTAATTTTTTATTTTTTGAATATTTAATTTTTTTTACTTTCTTAAATTTATTTGAATATGTGAAAAGATGATAACCAATTATCACATCAATGTGATGGTCATAAGAGGTGTGTGCATCATGTGATGTAATGATTGTATTTTTCAAATGAAAATTAACAAATGTAGGTGTATCCTAATTTTTGAAAGAGTTAGGTGTTGTAATGTAACCAACGTCATCAATTTTCATAGAATCATGTGTATGATGAGTAGTTATAAAGGCCAAAGACTCTCTAGAGTATGTTTCATGATATGAGAATGTGTAAATGCATGTGTTCATTGTGGAACACGTTTAACTATTTTTTGGACTAATTTGGTACATGATATATTATAAAAAGGCCTCTATGAATCTCAAATCACTCTTTGATTTGATAATTGTTGTCAATATGGCTACATAGAATAATCAATTATTTTCCTCTTCATTCACTATATATAATGATCATGAATAAGATTAATAAACACCTCTGTATAATTATCCTAAATATGAGTGTTAACCAAATTTAGTTGTGGTATAGGTGGAGGAGGAGATACCATTGGCTAAATAGGGTACTCATTTCGAATACCCGAAACTATAACTACCTTATTGTAAGGTATATACTTGACACATCAAAACACTCAAGATGGTACTATACAAAGCTTCTAAATCCAAAGGCATCCCAACAACATGTCAAAAACCCTTTTACTTGGTATAAGTAATATTTAGGTAACCACTATGGTGGGGCGTAGCTAAATAGGTACTAAAAAATGTCCAAGGGTGTCCTGTGTATGCCCATTAAATCCTTTGATAACTATTGTAGTATCTTGTAAATCCTTATGTGTGTATCCAAGAGATTTGACAAGTGTCATGGTGCAAACATTTTTACTTGAACCATTATCAACCATAACATTATGTATATGGTGGTCATTGATGTGAGCTCCTATAAATAATGCATAGAAATCATAGTCATCATCAATAATTTTTCTATCAAGGAGTGTAAACATAGGTCACTGTATTAATTTTATTTTAATTGTGATAATAATTGTGTCTATTGGATAACTATATGTCTTATGAAGAGGATATGCATAATATGTATGGTGTACTTATAAATTATCCTTAGTTTCTATTTTATCATGATTTGGAAATGGATCAATAAATATTTTCAACTTAAATATTTCACAACTTATTGAATTACAAAGTCCTCTATATGAGTGTTCAATTCAATAGTCTATCATTGATAAGATTTTGTATCTTCTGCCTTAACTTGAACCATTTTTTTTTTAAATGTCTATCACATCATTGATAATCATAATAATCATTATGATCATCTCTTTTAGGTAAAGATGTTCTTGTATCAACCACTATTGGTGGAGGGAGAGATGCAAAATTTCACTTAAGTAAATTTTGTAGAAATTTCTAAGGAGATTGAGGTAAGCGTGAAAAATTCATTTTCTATGGAGTGGGTAAGATAAAACCTATTTATAAGTAATGATATTGCATTAATTTTAAGCATGGCTTCACTCTTGTTCTCACTTTATTTTACCTTATAATTCTGTTTACTTTTTAACTTGGCATTTCAAGAAATATTAGTAGTAATGTACTTAAGTTTATTGATTACAAAGAGCTTGATTTCACAATCTCTCATTGTATGACATAACTCATTAAAATATTAAAATTTATTGAATAGTATGGATTCATGTAATGGTGAAAGAAATATTTTCTTGAAGATATATTGTAGCTCATTGGCTTTCATAAGATTGATCATCTTATCTAGCATGGTATTGTATCAAAAAACATATTCATTGATTGGATCATTAGACCTTTTCTTGAGTTTGGAAACTTGTGCATAAGAGATCTTCTTTTCAATTATGATAGATAAATGTGATAGAAACTGATCGTCGAGAGGAAGAAACACTATAACTACCTAAGGAAGAAGGTCAAACAACCATCTTAAATCATAGTGTTTGAGATTCCTTAGAAATAAATTTGTTAATAAATGGTTTTTTTTTTACGTAATCTAAGCATGATGCATGGAAGGATCGAATGTGCTATTGAGGATCACCTTTTTCATCATATAAAGATAATATGGAAGTGAAAAAACCTAAGGTAGGTGATAAGTTTTTATCATAGGAGCTAATGTATTATGGGTTAAAGCATGTGAATCTAATGAATGAATATCATAGGATGTACCTTGCTCTAATTGAAACACATTTTTTTATAGAGTTATAATAGCCTACTTAAGGGAACATGCACTAGGTGAGGTAGATGACATAATATATGGTCATTAGAGGATGGGAATAGGTCTCCTATGTAAGAATAGGCATGGAAATATGTTTGATGCCTTGTATCTCCCCCACAACTTGGGTGGATATCACATGTGTAGCTAGAGGTATATGAATATTATCAATAATAGTGGTCTAATGAATATCATAAAAAGGTTCCCATTGTTCCCAAAAATTATCTGTTTGGGATAGCTTTTTTTGTTTATTTTGGTAAACATATCAAGAGATCAAGATACCTATCTTCATCATATAAAGATAACATGGAAGCTAAAAAAACTAAAGGTAGGTGATAATTTTTTATCTTAGGAGCTAATGTATTATGGGTTAAATCATGTGAATCTAATGAATGAATATCTTAGGATGTACCTTGATCTAATTGTAACACATTTTTTTATAGAGTTATAATAGCCTACTTTAGGGAACGTGCACTAGGTGAGGTAGATGATGTAATAGATGGTCATTAGAGGATGGGAATAGGTCTCCTATGTAAGAATAGGCATGGAAATATGTTTGATGCCTTGTATCTCCCCCACAACTTGGGTGGATATCACATATATAGCTAGAGGTATAGGAATAGTATCAATCATAGTGGTTTGATGAATATCATAAAAAGGGTCCCGTTGTTCCCAAAACTTATCTTTTTGGGACATATTTTTTGGTTTGTTTTGGGGTAGGCATGTGATTTTTTCAAATATCAAATGGATTGTCTAAGCATGCTATGTCATTAACTTTTAAGACATAGGGTATATTTTTGAGACATATGTAACCTTAGGCATATGTTACTTTTTTTTTGGTGACCCTACAGTGTAGTGTGACTGCATTATATGTCTCTTTATGTATGATATTTAAACCTTGAATATATGTACAACTTTAAAAATTAGCATCTTTCTAATTAAAGCCATATTGGCTTTTGAAGGATGAAAAGCTATAAAAATTGAAGTGGTGTAGTTGGGTTGAGCTGATCCTCATCAACCCTTTTGATGATTGACCATTGTATACATATTTAATATTCCAAAGAGGAAAGCCAAGACACATATTTCTTCCCCTTAGTTTTAATTTTAAATTATACTCTTTTGTTATACTGATGCACCTATAAATGTGGTTTTGACCTTGACAATGTTGGCACTTGACCTTGATTGGTGTGCTTCAAAATTGGACAATGATTGATCTGAATAATCGATTTACAATTTGGGAAGAATAAGGTAGATGTTATCAATGTGTAGTAATATACTTGACAAATACTTCAATATGCTAGATGGACAATAATTTAACCTTGATTTGTATTTATATCTGCTCAATTTAGTAATTTCCCATGCCTTCAACAACCTCTAAGGTGAGTGGACCAACGTATAAGAAGGGCTTGAATTTTAGAAATACTCATTTCCAGGCAAAGGAGAATTTGGGGAATATTAAACCTATTAGGATCATTACTTTTCACTTTATGTTTAATTATGGACTTGGTAGATCTTAGCGTACAAGAGTTATTTGATAAGGTGGATTGGGAGTTTTTGATGAATTATTCACTTTATGTTTAAAACAATAATTATGGATTTGGTAGATCTTAGGGTACAGGGATTATTTGACTAGGTGGATTAGAAGTTTTCGATGAATTATTTGCTAAATATATTGAGAATATGTAGTTTTTTTCATGGAAATAAATATTTATGCACAAATTTTCAGAGGAGAATTCTAAGTTGAAATGAGAAAATCAATTTATTATGATAACTTCTATGTATTGTTAGTTGTTTGTTTAACATTTTAGTATGAAACCAAAAGTGAGGGAAATTGTTATCGACAATTTGAGCTCAAAATAATTAAATCTATGTGTTTCAATTTATGTTTTAATAAATATGTGTTTTGAATTTCATTTAAATCTGATATTTTTAGATTTAGTTTGATTAAAAACCGAGATAGAAACTAAAAAATTGTAAATTCATGTTCAATTACAAACAAATCATAATCCAAAATTATTTGTATTTTTACACTTATCAATTATTTTAAAAAAATTAAATCAGCTTAGAATCCCTCACATGGGTGGCCCCCAACGAAGTTTGAAATTACCTTCAAACATATACAGACCTTCATGAGCTTAAACATGGATCTTTGGAAGCCAACGTACAAAATTTAAGGTTGTACTTGTGCTTTGAATTGGAGCCAACAAACAGGAACGTTTATCATTATGGGTAAATATATTGTATGGAGTAAAAAAATTTGGAGCCTTGGAGCCAACGACACTATTGTCAATCAATTTTCCCTCATCTTTCATTTACCGGGTTTAACTTCATGTTTTTGTAAACAACACTATTTTTCTATAAAGGTCCATACGATTTTAGGAGTAATCTCTACTCATTCCTATTTTTTTGAGTTTTGCTCTCCTTATTCTCTGGACCTACCAAAGATGACTATCTCTAGATTTCCATAAAATTAGATACTCTTCTAAATTCCCTTGTATCATTTATTGGAACAAAAAATTATTTACGCAATTACTCCTGATTATGTAATTTTTATGATTATGGGTAAATGTACTATATGTAAAATCCATTTCTAGTAAAACAACATCACAATTATCGAATAGCAAGAAGAAATTGAAAAAAAAAAGTGCATATGCCGTTAGACCACCTGCAGAGTGAAGTCGAGTTCCATCATACCCTTCTCAATTCTTGTTAGTTCTCCTTATATATCTTGCACAAAGTTGATGACTTCGAAAGCTTCATGAAATCGAAAACGATGCCACTCAACAGTAAAAGGGTGTTGATTCAGGTTTGAATACACCGAAGTAAAAGCTTCTTGTGGTTGCCTGTAAAGGTAGCCGATACCCTTGTGGTAGAAAAAGCAGCAATTATAGATCTATTCTCTCCATAATGTTGTTTAAATGAATAAATATTTACCGTACTAAAAAGGTGGCCGAAAGAGAGGATGGGAAGTACCCGCCTCATCCTGATGTTGAAAAGTGATGCTGAAGTGCAGTTCACTCAATTATATTTTTAGACTATTAGTGTAAATTTAGTTTGCATAAACTGTTTTTGTGGAGCTAAATTTAGATTGTTAGTTAATTTTTAGTTAATATATTTTTAGAAAAAATAAAGCTTTAGAAAGGGTAGAGTTAGTTTTAGTTGATATTATGTGAAAATTATTATTTAGATAAATTTAAAATATTTTATTTAATAATTAGAAAAGCATGTTCACATGCAATTCTATTAATACATTGTAATTGATCTTTATTTTCAAGGAGAAGGAGAAGGAGAATGATTCCAATAATTTGAAGAAGAAGTATTTTTTTATTTTTGCAATTCTTATTCCTTCTATATTATGAATATTGCATATATTTCGCTGTGATTTAATTTTATTTAAAATTCTACATCTGGTATCAGAGCAGGCATTTTTTTTTTGGGTTAAAGATTTAGTAGTTAGAATTTTGCCAAAATTTTATCATGTCAAATTCTAACTCTTTGTCTATTCTAGAATTTGATGGAAATGAGTATGATTATTGGTGTATCAAAATGTTAACTTTTTTGATAGGAAAAGATTTGTGAGAGATTATTGAATTAGGTTATGTAGAGCCAGCTGATTGGAATGCCCTCATAGTGAATGATAAAACAACTAAGAAGGAGGCTAATAAGAAGAATGTTCAAGCCTTATTTCATATTCAAATAGCTCTAGATAAGAGCCTATTTCTGTGAATTGTAGGAGCAAAGATAGCAGAGGATGCTTGGAAGACTCTAAAAGAAGCTTACCAAGGTAGTGATCAAGTCAAAGTTGTCAAGTTACAAACATTAAAGAAAGAATTAGAGAATTTGAAAATGCAAGATGCTGAAAGTGTGAGTACCTATTGTGTCAGAGTAAAAGATTTGGTCAATAAGATGGCTACACTTGGTGAAATTGTGAACAATGAGGTTGTGATCAAAAAAGTGTTGAGGACTCTCACACCAAGGTGGAACCATGTTGCCATAATCATAGAAGAAAGCAAGAATTTGTCTACCCTTCAATTTGATCATCTAGTTGGATCTTTGATGTCTCATGAAAAAAGATTGAGAGATTTATTTGGGAAAAGTGATGAGAAAGATTTTTCCTTCAAATTACAAATCACAAAGAATGAAGATGCCAATAGTAGCATTAAAAGTAATTAAGGCCAAGGTAGAGGTCAAAATCATAAATACTTAAGAGGAAATAGAGGTAGAGGTGGTTTTCGAGGAAGAGGTGGTTTCAGAGGAAGAGATAGAGGCCGATTTGATAAAATAAATATTCAGTGTTATCATTGTAATAGGTATGGCCACTTTAATTATGGGTGTCAATTAAAAGAAGGTAATAATGATAAAATTGTTCATTATGCTCAAGAAGGTGATGAAAATCCTCCAGATAATTTATTTTTATCTTATGACAAAGCTGAAAATGTTTCTAAAGCTGTTTAGTATATAGATTCGGGATGTTCTAACCACATGTCAGGGAATGAAAAATGTTTTCCTATAATAGATGAATTTTTTAAATCCAAGATTAAGTTTGGTGATGACAAATCATTGGAGGTTGCTGCAAAAGGAGCTATGGAATTCCATACAAAAGAAGGTATGAAAAGTGTTAAAGACATTTATTACACTCTAAAGTTAAAGCATAATTTGTTGAGTGTTAGACAATTATGTGAAAATAATTATAAAGTTGTATTTGAAAATCAATAATGTGTAATTTATGATAAGAATCAAGGAAATATGGTGGTAACAGTTGTGCCTATGACAAATAATAGGATGTTCCCATTGAAGTTTGGTGAACATAACAAGAACCTTGTCAATATGGCATATGAGGATACAAGTTGGTTGTGGCATCTTAGGTATGGGCATTTAAATTTTCATAGTTTGAAAATTCTAACATCAAAAGCATTAGTTTTTAGTTTGCCTAAGGCTGAAGAGCACAAGGAAGTTTGTGAAGGATGTGCTAAAGGAAAAAATGCAAAAGAGAAATTTCCAAAAGGAAATGCATGGAGGGCTCATTATCCACTCCAGTTAGTTCATTATCCACTTCAATTAGTTCATTAAGACATTTTTGGTCGTATGGAGACAAAGATTTTGGGTAAGTCATCATATTTCATTACTTTTATTGATGATTACTTATGAAAATGTTGGGTTTATTTTTTGAAGACCAAAGGTGAAGCTCTTGAGACATTCAAGAGGTTTAGGACCCTTGTAGAAAATGATAAAGGGTGCAAAATCAAATGCTTAAGGACTGATCATTGAGAAGAATTTTGTTCAAAATCCTTTCAAGGTTATTATGATATGTATGGCATCAGAAGATAACTCACCACTGCATACACACCTCAACAAAATGGTGTAAATGAAAGGAAGAATCATACAGTGGTGGAGATGGCATGAAGCATGCTACAAATAAAAGAATTAAGCAATTCTTTTTGGGGAGATAAAGTTGCTACGTAGTATATATTCTCAATCAGAGTCCCACTAGTGCACTTGGCAGGATGACTCTGTATGAAGCTTGGTATGAGAAAAAGCCAAATGTTAATTATTTCAAAGTTTTTGGTTGCTTAGCCTATGTTCATGTTCCTTATCAAAAGAGGCAAAAGTTAGATCCCAAAAGTGAGTCATGTATTTTTATTGGATATAGTGAGGAAATTAAGGCTTACAGGTTATATAATCCTCTCACTAATAGGCTTATTGTTTCAAGAGATGTGATTTTTGATGAAGGGGGAGTTTATGATCATCAAAAAGGCCATATAGAGAAGTCAAAATCTGTTTTAAATGAAGTTGTTATGGATGATATTGATCATGGGCAGCCCACTAATATTTATGTTCCAAGTGCTACAAATCCACCAAGTAACCCCTCATCTAATTGTTCAATTCCAAGTGTAAGTCCATATTCAAGTCCTAGTTCTACAAAGAAGGTAAGAAGATTGAGTGACATTTATCAAAGGAGTTCAAATCAAGCACATGAATAAAATCCAAGAGGTGAGACACTGAATTTTGCTTTACTTACCGAAATTGATTTTGAAACATCATGTTTTGAAGATGCATATACTAATGAAGTTTGGATGCAAGCAATGCAGGAAGAGATGGATTCTATTCATAGGAATAACACTTGGGAGCTTACAAAGCTTCCACATGACAAGAAGAAGATTGGTACCAAATGGGTCTACAAGACTAAGTGTAATAGTGATGGAAGTGTTGAAAGGCATAAGGTGAGATTAGTTGATAAAGGATTCACATAGAAGTATGGCATTGATTATGAAGAGACATTTGCACTAGTAGCAAGACAAGAGACCATTAGAATGTTGATTTCATTAGCAGCACAAAAGAATTGGAGCATCCATCATATGGATGTGAATAGTTCCTTCTTAAATGGGTACTTAGAAGAAGAAGTATATGTGGAATAGCCATAAGGTTTTGAAGTGCAAGGAAAATAAAATCATGTCTACAAGTTAAAGAAAGCTTTGTATGGCCTCAAACCAGCACCAAGAGCATGGTATGTTAGGATTGATGGATATTTTCAAGACAATGGATTTCAAATAAGTAAGAGTGAACCTACCCTTTACTACAAACAAGAAGGTAATGATATTCTAATTGTAAGTTTGTATGTTGATGACTTGTTGTATATGGGTAGCATTTCTATGATGAAGGATGGATTCAAAGTTTCCATGATGAATGAATTTGAGATGAAAGATTTAGGCCTCATGAAATATTTTTTAAGAATGAAGGTTTATCAAAGGGAGAATAAAAATTTTATTTGTCAAACAAAGTATGCTAAAGATATGTTGAAGAAATTTGATATGGTTGATTGTAAACTAGTCTCCACTCCAGTTGCTCATGGAGTTGTGTTGTGTAGAGATGATGGTGTTGAAAGAGCTAATGAGATAGCTTATAGAAGTATTGTTGTAAGCTTAATGTTTCTAACTCATACAAGACCTGATATTGCTTATTTAGTTTCACTTGTTTCAAGGTACATGATAGAGCCATCAAAAATACATATGAAGGTAGCCAAGATAATTTTGAGGTATGTGAAAGGCACTCTAGATTTTTGTATTCATTACTACACTTCTAAAAGGTTCAATCTTGTTGGTTTTAGTGATTCTGATTGGGGAGGTAGTTTGGATGACCAAAATTCAACATATGAGAATTATTTTTCTTTTGGTTCTAGTTTGATTACTTGGAGCTCAAAGAAGCAAAGTATAGTTACCCTTTCTTCTACAGAAGCAGAGTATATTGCAGTCACTTCAACAGGTACACAAACATTATGGCTTAGAAAACTTTTTGAAGAAATTGGAGAGATTCAAATTCAGCCCATAGTTATTTTTTGTGATAACATTAGTGCTATTAAATTGGCCAAGAATCTAGTCCATCACAATAGGACAAAACATTTTTATTTAAAATATTATTTTATCTGAGATTTAGTGTAGAAAAAGGTAATAGAATTGAGATACATCGACACTAAAGAATAGTTAGCATATATCTTCACAAGGTAATTGCAAAGGATCAATTTTTGAAACTCAGAGATTAAATTGTGAGCCCTCTCAGCATCAAGGGGGAGTATGTTGAAAAGTGATGCTGAAGTGTAGTTCACTCAGTTATATTTTTAGACTATTAGTGTAAATTTAGTTTGCATAAATTGTTTTTTTGGAGCTAAATTTTGATAGTTAGTTAATATATTGTGAGAAAAATTAAAGCCTTAGAAAGGTTAGAGTTATTTTTAGTTGATATTACATGTAAATTATTATTTAGATAAGTTTTAATTATTTTATTTAATAATTAGAAAAACATGTTCACATGCAATTCTATTAATACATTGTAATTGATATTTATTTTCAAGGAGAAGGAGAAGGAGAAGGAGAATGATTCCAATAATTTGAAGTATTTTCTATTTTTACAATTTTTATTCCTTCTGTATTATGAATATTACATATATTTGGCTATGATTTAATTTTATTTAAAATTATACACCTGAATCTAAATAATTTACAGGCACTTTTCTAGTCATAAGTCAGTGCCTTCCCTTCACTTGGGAAGTAAGAGAACATGTATATAAAAGGGCACCAAGGAGACAGGTGATTTGCAGGCCATTCTAGTACAAAATGGATCATGAATCAAGTTTAATTTCATCATCTACCCTATAGAGGATGTTGAATGCCCCACATTAGAGAGGCTTAAAAGTGAGCTCCTTGCATTCGCACTCTGAGGAAGCCTTAAACAAGATTATGCGCTCGATTATAGACAAGGAGGGCATTATGGAGCCCTTCTACGTCCTCAACTTGGGCGTTGTGGTGGAATTATTGTACAAATGGAAAGAGGCACTACCTCGTGTGCACCCCTTCATCAATGTCAAAAAGTAAGTCAATTGTTATTTTCTATAGTAAGGTACAATGGAAATCAATGTCTAAGGTGGTTATGCAGGCCTTTCTTTGCTTGCTTAGAAGATGGAAGAACACTAGAAATTAAATTACATAGGTTGGGATTATTTGAGGTGTCAACCAAGTTATAATTGGCTCTACCTATCATGACTTGTAGCTCTTGAATAATTTTCCTTTATGAAGGCATTGGAAAGAACATGGTTTTCTAGTTCCTGGTGCAATCGATTACAATCAACCTTATGTTTTAATGTTTATTATTTCAGGCTTATCCTCTAGTTCAAGTTAAGTAGTTGCAAGATCTTAGTGTAGCATTGAAAATGTAAGTGGGTTAATTGCAAAGGTTTAGGAAATAAAAGGCAATACATGTAACCACTCGAGGAAGATGGGTGTTGTTTAATGGCAACAAGCTGCAACCATGATTTTGAGCTTTCTTTTCTTCAAAAAGACATTCAATGTGTCCCTCTATTTAATACTCATGTGTTGTGAGGCTATATATTCTTATGTTCCTAAGTTCTTAATGGAGGGTTACAAGATAAGCTTGGAAAATCTCATAATTATTATCATACTTACTATTGTCTTAATGGTTTATCCACTGAGCAGTATAGCTGGTAACACTAAATTGGGACTCCTCCCTCTCTTGCAGTAGTGTTGGGTCCATTTGCATACTCACCAGACCTTGTGGACCCTCTCTTTAATGTTGTATTAGATAAATGTTATGATGCACATAGATACTTTTTAAGTTTGTAGAAAATAATCCTTGGTGATCCTCATGTCGAGTCAAATAGATTCAAGTCCAAAACAAGGTGAAATGATGATGAAAGAAAATAATGATTTTTTCTCTTTAAGAGTGGCTTTGAGATCCCAAGATGCTATCAAGATACATGATATTTCATTGCAAATAATGGATGGAAAAGTTGAGTTTTTAGAAAACTCATCTACAAGGTGCTTCATTGGATCAGTAATGGAGTTGCGTGAAAATACAAAAATGGCAAGTTTCAAAAAACTACAGATGAGGCTCCCAAACTCCTTGAGAAATTTGTGTGGAAGAAGAAACATGCAAAATGCAAGTCTCTAAAATGTAGTTGCAAATTGTGGTCAACTCTCCCAAATCCGCTAGTCAAAGCAAATGGAGGAAAGTCAACTCAAGAGGAGCTTCAGAAAGATTTTATGGAGGACTATAATTTTGCAATTTTGCACTTGTGCAAATTGAAAATTGCACTTAGATTTCTTATTTTCGTCAATCAATGCTGGTCAACTTGAGGTCTATTTGTAAATAAAAACTTTCAAGGCCAATTACAATTTTACAATTTTGCAAAATTAAAAATTGTAGTTGGAGTTCCCATTTCCCCGAGGGTCCTAGTGTAAATGGTAACTTTCAAGGCCATATGCAATTTTATAATTTTGAAAATTATAAATTGCAATTAGAGTTCTCATTTCCCTAAAGAATCTTTTCATAAAAATGGGAACTCCAACTGTAATTTACAATTTTGTAGTTTCGTAAATTAAAAATTGTAGCTAGAGTTCTCAATTCCATAAAAGAAGATTTTCAAGAAAATGGGAACTCCAACTACTATTTGCAATTTTGTAAATTTACAAATTGTAAATTGTAAATTGCAGATGGAGTTCACATTTCCCCAAGGGATCTAGGGGAACTACAATTATAAATTGTAATTATGCAAATTGCAATAATGTTGCTTAGTTATAGATTTCTCCAATACAAAGGAATTTCAAGAGTGTAAAAGGAAACCGGAATTCCCCAAAACAAGGAAAATTAAAAATTTGTAAAAGTGATTAAAATTTCTCCTAAAAGTCAAAAAGTGAAAAATAATGCATTTATGCATTAAAAACTGTGGATTTAATTCTAAAAAAGAATTTTGGAAAAAACAAACAAACAAATGTGAAAAATGCAAAGTGTGAAAAGACATGTTCAAGACAAAAATAAAAAATGTAAAATGACCTATGTTTTACATTTTCTATTGCTTTGTTTATTCAAACACCTTCGTGGGAAAAATATTGCAGGTTATCTATTTTAAGTTTAATAATATTTATGATTTGAAAGATTTATGTAAACATTTTGATTTTTTCTCTACTCTTGACTCTCTCTACATGTTCCTACATCCTATTCATGTGAATTAATAAAAAACTATATTTATTTATGTGGCTCATCAAATCTCCATATGCAACCCACATATATATTTAAAAGTTTAGAAATTGTTTGCTCAGTCCAATGTTTTCAACAGAAAGTAGTTTGATTCATGTCAAGGAGAATACATCATGATATATTGAATGCCAAAGTCACATGAAGCATATAATAAACTACCATATGACTAATTAACATGCATCTTATGTGGTGTCAATAAGTTTGCTTTAAACAATTTTTTAAATAATATTTCACCACTATATGCTTCATCTGGGAGGCATTTCTTCCATCTAAAATAGCTTGGATAGATGATCACAAAATTTCTTGAAAATAGCCAAGTATGAAATGATGATTCAACTAGCAAGAGGGTCTATATATATATATATATATATATATATATATATATATATATATATATATATATATATATATATATATATATATATATATATATATATATATATATATATATATATATATATATATATATATATATATATATATATATATATATATATCTTCATGTACTCATTTCTATCCTTTAGATTTAAATCTACCAAATTATCTTAGGATCTTCTTTTAAAAATCATTGGTAACTAAATATTCTAATTGATTAGCATCTTTTTATGGTGGTCAGATGGATTGATGTGACCCACAAAATCTAAAAATTTATTATTCCATTTCTTGATGTGGATCTATATGTTGATTTGGGACCTATGCTACTTATCTCACATGCAAGGTTATTAACACACATCCATTAGCCATTAGCCATCATCAAGATCTATTTTGTACATAGCTTTCCTAGACTTAATTTTCTTTCCTTGTTGCTTGTTTTAACCATGATTTAGATTATTTCCTCCCATTTATGCAAAATGCCTCCTACTTGTGGGTTATTGGTGATAATTTATTTACATGTACTACTAAACTACACACACAACATAAGAAAAACCAAACCCAATCCATACTTCATGAAAGAAAAGGAATCCTATGCTAAACTGGTGCAAATGAACACCTATCCTTTCTTGGGTATGTAACTTATTGGTGTTAGGGTTTGATCCTACTACTATTAAGCTTTATAGGAAAAATGGTACCTTTTAAATCCCATAAGACCATTATTCCTAGCTACGATAATGCATGAATAATATATGGTCCCTTCCAACAGATGTTCATTTTTTTTGGAAAAACTTGAAACTAGCTATCATACAATAAAATGGTCTAATCTATATGAAATTATTTAGTATGTAGATTATTATCATGCCAATATTTATGTCTATGTTTATTTACCTCTTATGTCCATATTTCTCTATAATATTCTTCATCCATTATGTTTAGGTTTAATAGCCTACTCATTAAATACTATTGATCTCCCATACATATAATGATTATGATTCACAAGTTAGGTACAACATACTCTAAGGGCATTACTACTTCTAGACCATAAACTAGTTAAAAGAGGGTAAACCCTAATGCACATTTTTAATGCATGTGATAAGCCCATAATACTATAAGAAGTCTTTCCTCCTAGTCATCTCGTTGAACATCACATAATTTTGTAATCATCTTACATAATAATTTGTTTGTAGCCTCCACTTGACCATTCACCTAAGGGTGGTAGGACGTACTTTTATGGTACAATATGAGGAATTCATCAGTAAGTGTTTCTATGGTTTTATTCAAAAAGTGTGTAACTATATCACTTACCATCTTTATTCAACACCCAAACTTGGTGATTATGTTCTCATACAAGAACTTCAATGTATCTTTTACACTATAGCTAGTTGTCATAGCATGTTTGACCTACTTGGTAAAATAGTCAGTCGTAGTGATTATATATCATGCATGACTACATTTTTTTGGGTGGATTGATATTACCAATAAAATTAATCCCCTATTTTTCAAAATGTTATTATGCAAGCATTTGATATAGTAGCATTTCATCTCGATGGTTTGGTTTTCCCATCCTTTAATATACATTGCACTATTATGCAATTTGGTGTGCATCTTGAACTATAAAGGCCATCATAGGCCACTTTACAAAAATTTCCTTATAGTAGCATCTCCAGTGAAGTGAACTCTAGAAATACCTTGATATGCTTCTTAAAGTACTTGAGGTCATTCATGCTCGAGTGTTATTCTATGTAATACTTTGTCCTTACCTAAATAGTATAAGAAATATCTAATGATACTAAAAATAAGGTCCTTAGTAATCAACTACTTCTTTTATTACTCTATGTAGTGTTTCAAAAATGTCCCCTATTCTAAAAACTATGCAATCTCTTCCAATTTTTCAAGAATCATAGACACCTAGAATAAGTGTACATCAGGTGATTCATCAAGACTTTCTTCTAATTCTTCACTATTTTGGAGTCGATTCAAATGATCTAGTCCCACATTTTCTCAACCAAGTTTGACATTAATATGGAATTGAAACTCCTAAAAAATCATTAACCATCAAGATATATGACCTCAAAATAAAGCTTTATTCACTAGGTAATACAAGGCTTGATGATTGGTGAATAACTCAAATGGTGTAGCTAATAAGTAATGGTGAAATTTATACAATGCGAATACTATTACAAGAGTTTCACACTTAATGGTATTGTAATTATTTTCATCCATAGATAACTTTTGACTTGAAAAATGAATGGGGTTATCTAAGATACCTTCTCCTGCCTACACTAACACAATGCCAACCTCAATCCCCGATGCATCCAAATGTATGTGGAAGGACTTACTCTAATCCATAAAAATCAATATTGGTGCAGTTACCAACCTTTATTTTAAATCAATGAATTCCACATGATATTGATCTATCTAAATGAATCATGTATCCTTCCTGAATAAACTCCATAAAGGGATAGATATTACAACATACCCCTTAATAAACATTCAATAGTAGCCTATATGTCCAATGAAAGATCACACATCTTTTAGACTTATGAGAGGTGGCATTCCCATAATTACTGTGATCTTGGAGGGATCTACCAATATACCCTTACTATAGACTACATGACCTAACAAAACCCTAAAGGGTGTAAAAAAATAATTTTTTAACTTGAGTGTTATCCACAACACTCTAAATCTTTCTAACATCAATATTAGTTTGGAAAAATGATTTTGAAATAATGAAAAGACTACCCAATAATCCTAATAGACTTATAATAAATCATGGATGAAATCCTTAAACACAACTATAACATCCCTTGAGAAAACTTTAGGTACATTTTTCATTCCACGACATTACCTTATATTAAAAATAACCTTATTCTATTACAAAGTTTATATTGGCTCTATCTTCTTTTGCGATTGGAATCTAATGGTAGCTACTAAAACCATCAGTAAAGGAATACACCTCATAGCCTATGACCACTTACAGAACTTCATCATTAAATGGGATAAGGAAAGGGTCATTAATATAAACCTCATTTAAAAGATAATAGTCACCAAAAACTCTTATCTCATCAGTCTTCTTTGGCTGAACTACCATAGACCTCACCCAATTGACTTTCTCCACAAGAAAGATAATTCTAGCCTCTTACATGTAGCCCAATTTAACATTGACCTTAAACTTCATGTTTAGGTTCAATTAATATGGTATTTTATTAATTAGTCATGTGTACTCCTTGAATTTAATGTGCATCTCCCCCAAATATGGTTCCACACCCTTGAATTTAGTGAACTTGGTCGAGAAGACATCCTGATAATCCTATAAAATTTGTAGTACTTTAGATATGTCTTCTTGTGACCAGTAATCACCAATATGTGCCAATTTTGGAATGGCCTTGATTCCAATGTTCTCAATTTGTTCCTTCAAGGTTTCATGGTAAATATTATGTTCTTTCTCAGGAATGAAATCACACAGTATCCATTCAGCTTCCCATTTTGGAATGTTAAGATGATGCATCTTTTCTTCTTCAGATTATTTTGACTAGACCTAGAAGTGTCTCACTTCTTATTTTGGTTCGAATAATTCTATGAGAGTAAAATAATCATCCTCAAATTAATCTATTATCCACTCATCTTCATCTTGTATTTTATGACATGGTTGAACATATATATTTGCCTTGTCTTTATTTGATTTATAGACCTGTAGAGCTTTATTCAAATCATAGTTTGCATCATGGGAGGATGATGAATCAGTCAGTCCATCTAAGTCTTCAATCCTCCCATGGCATAATAAAACCTTTAGATTCTATAATTTCTTATGTGTCATAGGGTTATCATCTTAAAAAATAAAGGTATAAATGAAATTACCTTAAACTTGTGCCCAATGTCTTGTCTCCCTTTTATGATCCTGGTGTATATACTAAATGGTAGGAAGGGTACCCAGAGTGTAGTGGAATATATGTACCCAATACTTTGGGGTGATAGCCTTAATAGTTTAGACCTCAAAACACTAGTAAATATGAAGCTCAGGGAAATATCCTTCATGAAATATTTTCCAATCCTTCCTTACTCATTTTGGTAACTAAAATAGAGATAGAAGGATTTTATAAGCTTCATCCCATTGCATTTGTGCCTCCTTATATATAGATAACTAGTTTGTATCAATACCCTTAAATGCATGTGTGAGAGATCTAACCCTCTAGTCAATTTTACACATATATTATTGGAATTTAAGAATAAACTAGCTAACATCCTTGGTGGCAAAGTAATGTGGTAGGTGGTATTGTGTTCAAAAATCATGCACAAAGGTCATACCTCATGGTCACCCTTCATCTATTTGAGAATGTGAGTGTCATAATCTTCACTTATTAAAGAATCCTTATCCCAAGGTAAAACACCTTATCTCATCAGTTCTATGTAATCTTGATTTATTTGACCAACCTGATATAAAAAATCTATGTATGATTGAGTTTGTGACCTTATGGACATGAAAAATACATAATGTACCAATAATGGTGGAATATCTACACATGGTAACATATAATTGAGAGGTAACTCTTCTAAATTCAATTGTATATTCAATAGGCTTGTGAGATTGTTGAGGAAGTCACATTCAATGGCTCATAAGGCCTGTTATCTATCTTCAATATTTACATTCATGTAATTATTCTCACCATAGACATAGGGAGAGTTTGACTCTATAGGGATATAGTATGCCTTTTATCCATCCTTTTTTAAAGGAATCACTATAATATTGTCTCCTTGATGAGATTCCAACTGGTTCCTTACTATATTGATGGTCATCTGACCATCATAGGCCTATTTTTTTCTAATGACTGTAGGATAGTGCATCTTATTTATCTTCATATCTATGACCTCAAAGTCACCATGTAAGCCAAGTTAGATTAATTTATCTCCACATCCTCCAATCGACCAATTTTTTCAAAATTCCCATAATTTTTAATACTAAGTGTCATTGGGTTGTAACTTAGTACAAGTTGGATAATAACAACCCATGTTAATTGAGGTATCATATTGATAGTGATACCAAAATTGACCACTACATTGGTTACCTCACACCCTGTTATTTCAATGTCCATTCTTAAATCAAAATCCCATAGTTTTTTGGTTTTTGCATACCATATCATCTAATCCACTCTTTTTTGGATATTCTATGCACACTCTAGTAGATTATGGAGCAAATTGGTGATGTTTTATGATATGTCCTCATTTTGTAGTGTACTAAGGAGCTTCATCAGGTCTGTCAAAGTAGTGATGACACTATCTTTTCAAATGATGTGCATTATCTACCAATACATTCGTGTATTTATGTTTGCAACATCATATTTAGTGGTATCTTGTTGTTGAATCATATTAAAAATTTGTATTGCTTTATGCATTAACCCTTTCTTCATGATAGGTTTTAGATACTTGTTTGGTTATGATTTCCTGATCCTATGGCCCTACAATAATTTCAAAGGGGATAATCCTTGATTTTCATGTTGGTGATGAGTGATGGATTGTAATAATTCTTCCTCTCGAGGTTGTGTGGTTACCATATTTCCATTTATTATAGCCTTATCCTCACACTACTTTGCCAACACTAGACAATATTCTATATCCTGTTGTTTAGAAACCCTATAATAGGAAAAATAAGATTGATGTTTTATATTCATAGGGAAATTCCTCTATATATTATTAAATTCACTACATAGATAACATTTAATTTGAGGTCATGATACATTTCATCTACCTCTATACAGTCCTCCTCGATAACCTCCCCTCATTCATCCATGGTATCCTCCTCTATTTGATAAGAACCCCAATTACCAAACTATTGTGGTTCATAGTTCACATAATTATATTATGGATTCCATCCTTATGGTTGTTGATTTCCCCCATATTTTCCATATTAAGCCTGAGTTGGTTGCAGTGGCCAGTTAGACTGCATTGGCTACAAGATCATAGGATTCCATGAATTCTAATTATGTGTAAGGGTTGTCCAATTATGTATAGGTGGATTTCATCTAGGTATGTTTGTAGGTTGTTAATTTGGTACCATTAGTGCCCAAGTTATAGTAGCTAGATTAGTGTTATACTTCTTCACTTTAGGTGTGATGATAGCCTATGTTGTCATATTTACTTTCTATGTAACTACTATAAAGACATTTTTGGTGACATATTTTCTTAGTTCCGATGGTGTTTGATACTTATTATCATTGTGTTTATGGGTTTTGTAGAATTTTTAGTACAAATTCTACGGGTTCCTTACATATTATTGTAGTAGACATTGCATGTCCTACTATTTGATAGATATCATAGAACTTAGTTTTTATTCTTAGGCATTCATTCATATGGTTCCCTTATTTGCCTCACTCCATACACCAAATATCTAACCTAGGTCTATGTGGTACTTATCATTTTTTTTATAATATTTTTATGAGGATTTTTAAGGTGTTCTCTATATGCAATGGGAAATGCAACATATATATAAATCAATCCTAGCTTGGAGAAGATAAGTCCTACTTACACTTCTGATTGGGAATACATTAGATATTTAGGGTCATGATCAAGATGGATCTGCTAAACCTAGTCAAGGGATATCTTACCATAATAATATCACTAGGAAGGGTTCCAAAGCCTCCAATCAAGCAAACCTATGAAATAACCCTAACTAGGTCCTATGTTTTCATATTCACTAAACTAATAACAAGTAAAGTAAATATAAACTAGTGATCACCAAAGCTTGTGGCATAAGGTGGATGTAATAAACATTAAAATTAAACATAGATAAGAGAATATTAATTAATATATGTATAATTAAAACCCTAATTCATGCGGAGAGAAATATATTCAAAAGCCATTACTTATACTACTTATATCTACTAAAGAGAGGAGCAAAGTTAGAGATACTTACCTTGAAGATGCACCAGTTGAGACTCAATATCTCCCTTAGCCAAAGGTGCTTTTCCATAGGTTGTTTTGGTTTATAAGGATCACTAAGAAAGGCCAAAGCTTCCAAGACTTATCCACAAGACAAGATTCTTCTCCAAGTAGAAACCCTAAGCTAAGAATCCTCAAGTAGAATGGTGGAAGAGAAGATTGTAAAGAAGCACAATGAATAATTAAATTTTGTTATCTCTCTAAGAATGGATAAATTAATGTGTTTATTTAGGTTATTTAACCCTAAACCCTTCCAAAATTTTAGGCTGAGAAGCTTGACCCAATCAACCTAGTATCATAATTGATAAAAAGAAACTATATCATGGAATAGTTTGGCCAGGGGCCAACCTAGACCCTAATAATTTTTATCAATAAGAATATAAGGTTGATGGGGCTTATTATGTAATGTAAATAATCAAAAGGGGGTTTAGGTTAGGGAAGGGATAATGAAGGTGGTAAATGACTAGAGGAGGGTGAAAAATAGGAGGTAAAGCTTAGGGGAATGTTTTTAGGAGCTAGTGTGTAGATAAAAAGTGGAAAAAGGGACAACAATCCTATAAAGAACCAATGGTATACCCACCCCTTTCCTAGTACACCTGTTAGGGCATGCACTTAGAGAGATTGAGACTCGATAGGTTCTTATAAGATAGAAAGAATTAGTAATTGATAAATTTTGAAAATATTATGTGTATACATATGCCCCACTCGAAGTTCATCATGTGCCACATAGGTGCAATAGGGGATGGTGCTTCAAGAAATAATATATCAATACACAACTCTGAGGCTAAAAAAAGTGGTAATATTTTAAATCATAAAATACCTAAAAGTAAATGACTAAAAGGGAATTAACTAAAAAATTAAATGTATGCATAAATTGACTTACCTTTATCAATAGATGGTTGTCTATTGTGTTTGTAATTTTGATCATGGAGGGTGAATAGACTTATTTTGATAAATACAAGGATACAAAACTAAAGATAAATGACAAACAAACACAAGAAAGCCAAGATAACTAGTGCTATGTGGATGTGACGTAATTTAAAATTTGGCAAGCTAGGGTGACAAGTGGTATGTTATACCAAATGACCAAGTCGACATTTTTTTATATTAAATTGGGTAACTAAAAATCCAAGGCTACTATAAATAGAAAAACTCAAACAAGTAAACCTCAATTAATAAAGGCAAACTCACCAAGTCAAACAAAGGATACATGTCAAAAATGATGGTAATCAAACATCAATGTAAAAGAAGAAACAATCCTTATTTAAACAAAGATGGGCAAGAAACAATGGTAAAAGAATATTGATGAGTGAGAAGTAAAAATCCTTACTAAATCATCAATGGGAAAAGGTGCATAAAAGGGAAAACAACATTGGTGAGTGAAAAGTAACAATCCAACTTCACTCAACAATTGAAAAAGTACATGAAATTAGAAATGAAATCAGGTGTCCACAAAAATGGTGGTACAATAATAACAAATGGTAAAAGAAATCAAGGAATGTCTAGAATGTAAATTCATGGTAAAAAGAAGATAATCCATAGTTGCTCAATCATATTATTTTGTTCTAAAGATAGATAAAATTGAAACAAAGAAGTGTTAACATGTTTTTATTATGTGAAGAAGAAGGACATATAGAAAATGGAAAATAGATTTAGAATCGCACTTGCCTATCAAGGGGGCAGATGAAATGGGTGAAGGGGAAAATGAAGGAGAAACCAAGGTAGAGGAGCTCTTTATCAAAGTCAAAACACTCAAATTAGGTTTGTCAAAATAAAATGACTTTTAACTTAAGGACTTTGAAGAACTTATCTTAACCACATAAGTCTTAGGTAAATAAATTAATTATGTATATATTCCCATGAAGGCTATAGGCATGAAAATTAAAATGGACCCACCTTCCCATAACTTGTTCCCCACTCCTCAAGAACCCTTATAGAGTCATTTTTATACTATGAATATTGGGTACTTGTATGAGAAAGTAGGTATCACCATAGAGTATGTTGAGTTATCCTATTCTAATATACTATCCTACCACACCCTAATGGACCTCAACTCTATTATAAGGCCAACTATGGAGTTTGAACTTTTATTAGAGATAGGAGATTTTCTTGGAATCACATCTTTTGGTGTTATTTTGAATTTTGAAATTTGTATGTTACCTTTTTTATATCATTGCTTTTTATTTGAAATGATTTGGATTTTTAACTTTCTTGATAGATTTTTCTATTCCTCCTCCATACGGATTTGGAAAACTAAACATGGGTGTTAAAGATGACTTTCATTTGAATAATTGGGACTTGGTTTGTAAGAGAGAGATCTTAGAGAGCATGGTGTCTAAGAGTCTCATGAATTCAATTGAAATAAAAGTGATATCTTGACTTCAACCTTGTTTTATCCAATGTGGAGTCAAAGGAAAGGAAATGTAGAAGAATGAGACATGAAACAATTTGAATGACTTCAAATCACAAAAATTGTGATAAAGAGCCAAAAAGGTATACAATGACATTAAAGTGTGATTCCTTACTAGAATAATGAGGGAAGTGTAGGAAAATATGCTAAAAAATATTGTTGTGTAAATTTCATCTATCAAAATAAGTAAAAGCTAAAGCTAAGAATAAAGATCACAAATTTGTAACCATTGTAAACGTATTCTAGAAAATAAACACTAATTGAAATATGATGATTTTATGAGGAAAGCCAAGTCTTATCCATGGTCTTACACTACAACTCATAAAAGAGAAAACCTAGGGGTGTCAAAATCATGTGAAGAGAAAATGGGATATAGATACAACAAAAATGGACATCCTAGTATAGGAGGTAAAAAAATAGGTGGATTAACTAGATAGTCCTTAAGTTGTTGAAAATTTGTTTAGTAGTGGTCATTCCAATGAAATGTAACTCCCTTATTTAGAAGATGTGTAAATGGATGACACTTGTCTGCTAACTGAGATATGAAGCATTGGATTGACTAGATCTTTCCCTATAAATTGTGGAGTTGCTTCAAATTAATTGGTGGTAGCATCTTGATTATAACATTGACTTTGGCTAGATCGACTTCAATTCCCCTATGAGACACAATGAATCCAAGTAACTTTTTTTAGGTTACTTAAAAAAAAATCTTTGGATTGAGTCTGACTTTATACTCCTACAATATTTTAAATATCCTATGTAGCACTCCTAGATGGTCAACCTTGATTTTGGATTTTTATAATATGTGTGAGGAAGGCTAGTTCCTATCCATGGTCTTACACTACAAATCACAAAAGATAAACCCAAGGGGTGTCAAAATCATGTGAAGATTAAATGAATAGAGATGGTATTTGTTAGGAAGGCCAGTTCATATCCATGGTCTTACATTGAAAATCACAAAAGAGAAACCCAAGGGGTGCCAAAAAGGTATAATTTTGGAAAGTGAGAAAATAAAGAGGATAAAATTATATCATGAGGAAGACTGGGTCCTATCCATAGTTTTACCATACAACTTATGAATAAAAAAGGGAGACCAAAAGAATAAAAAGAAGGACTGAGGTTTTTGAAAAGAGAGAATTGTTGTAGAGGGTGAGAACCATGTAAGTATCCTATAAAAAGTGTTAGATAACATATATAAAGTATGAAAATAAAGGAAGGATTTAGGCAAATTACTTCTTGAGGAATTATGTGTTGGTGGGCTCTTTGAAAATATGACCTTCATTGATTTGAAGGTGATAGGTACTTGGACCAAGAATACCTTTGACTAAATAAGGTCCCCACCATTTTTGGGTGTATTTACCTTATTTTTCATGAGTTTAGTCTAACTTAAAGACAAGATCACAACATTAAACATGCAAACTTTAAGCTGTTTGTTATGTTGTTTGGCAATATGGGCCTTGTATTGGTGATTATGTTGTAAAATAGAAATATGGTGCTCATCAAGGAGATTGAGAGCATGAAGGTAAGATTCACATAATTATTCATCAAGTATGATACCATGAAGTGATATATAGAGAAAGGGAATCTCAACTTCTAATGGGAGGGTTGATTCAAAACCATAGACTAGAGAAAATGATGTTGCCCTAGTGGCAATGCATATACTAGTGTGATAGGCCCAAAGAGCAAGAAATATATGAAGGTGCTAATCTATGTGGGTTTCAGAAATTATCTTTTGGATAATTCTATTAAGAATTTTTTTATGGCCTCAGCTTGGCCATTACATTGTAGATGGTAAGGTGTGGAGAATTTGTGATTGATTTTAAATTTAGAATAGATTTCTTTGACATCTTTATTTTTGAAGATACCACTATTGTCTAAAATGATAGTATGAGGGACACCACAGTGGTAAATGATTTTATTTAGGATGAATTTAGAGATAGTGGTTCTGATCTCATTGACAAGGGACATAACCTCAACCCATTTGGTAAAATATTCTATGGCTATGATTATAAAGACATGCCCACCTTGAAAGAGAGGTAATTTTCCTATGAGATCTAATCCCCACATGGAGAATGGCCAGGGGATTCTGCGGGTTGAATCTTGATAGGAGTTGAATGAATTATATCATCATGAATCTAGTAAGGAGTAAACTTTTTAGAAAATTTGATGGCATCATTTTCAAGAGTGGGCTAAAAGTATCTGATATATAAGCATTTGTGGGTGGTAGTATGTCTACTACAATGGCCACTACAAATGCCCCCATGTTCTTTTTCGAGAAGAGGAGGAACCTCATATTTCATAACATAGTGAATCAAGGTACCTTCAACATTATAAAAATAGAGTATGTTATATTTAAAACATATTTAAAAGTTTTTTTTTGAATCTGAGTCTTTTTATAGGAATCAAGGTTTGGAGGATAAGTTTGATGTTCTAGAATTTGAATGATATCTTTGTACCATGAGCTTTGTCAAATGGTAATGGCCTCAATATGGTAGATAAGTGAATCTTTTAGTTAAATAAACTATGGGTATTTCCTTATTTGGATAAGAAAAGTGGGATTGTTAATAATTTTTTATGGATGAAAAATTATGTTAAAGAAGCAAGTCAATCAGTAATAGAATTATGATCTCGAGGGATAGGCTCGATGGTAAAATAAATAAAATCTTTGGTGAGGGTAGTTATGATTTGATGATAAGAAATGAGATTCTCACTTTTCTATTGATAATCACCATTTACTTGGTATAAAATGAGTTGGGAGTCACCTAAAGCATGTAGATATTGGATATCTAGATCAAGGGTTGCTCGCGTGCCTAATATTAAAGCTTTGTACTCCACCATGTTGTTATTGACATAGAATATGAGGAAAAAAGTTAATGGGATGATTTTTACAATAGGTTTCATGAGGATACAACCTACTCAGCTCTTTAAAGGCATTTAGTGCCATCAAAATAAAAGGTCCAAGAATCTTCATGTAAATTGACATGAAATTTAATAAATTATTTGATGACTAATTTTGGTTTAGTAGTATTGAGGAAGATAACAGACTCATCTAGATTAATTTATTATAGGTTAGTAGTGAATTTGTGGAAGTAATATTTAATGGATATGTCTTTGTTAAGACATTCATTTTTGATAATATTATCATCGAGAAGACTATCTTGAAGGTGGTCATTAGTTGGCATAGGAGCTATGATAAGTTAATCAGTAATGATTTATCCTTTGACATTTTTTTGGGTAATAATTCAGAGATCAAATTCCATGAGGAGGACCATCTACTTTCCAAATCTATCTCTAGGAAGAAAGGCTTAGGAAAATAAGTGATGAATGGGATTGGAATGGATGATAATGTAAGTGGTTTGATAAAGCATATAATGTTGAAGTTTTTTTAGTGTCAAAATAAATGATGAGGAAATCACATTCAAATTTTTTTTAATGTTTATCATAATCAATGAGGTCTCAGCTGATATAGTAGATGGAATATTCCCTTCTAGTATCATCTTATTAGGAAAACATCACCATAATTGATATGGGTGTGGAAGATGTATACAATATCAATGATTGATCATTTGAAGGGGGATAAAGAGTAGGTGGGTGAAGTAATGATTCTTTCATATTATCAAATGCTTTTCTATAGGGATCCATCCATTCTAAGGCAATACCTTTCCTAAGAATAGAATTGACTAAATAGATATGGTAATTGATTTTAAGAATGAAGCATCTAATTACCCCAAGTTTACTGAGGTAAGTGTGAATATTTGGAATGGATCAATGGATGTGAATGTTGATGATAACATTGATCTTAATAGGGTTGATGTTGATGCCATCAAAAGACACTAAGAATCATAATAGTTTACCATATGTGAGATTAAAAACACATTTGTAAGGGTCTAGTCTAACTTTATATTTAAGGAGGTGACTAAAGATGATGAAAAGATCAGAGAGATAAGTCTTGCAAAATTAAAATTTAGCAATGAGGTCATCCACATATGTCTCTACAATCTTGTGAATAAGATATAAAAGATGTGAGTCATCACCTATTTATAAGTGAATCCAACATTTTTTAGGCTAAAGGGCATTTTAACATAGCAATAGGTTCCCCATTCCATGATGAAAGTTGTCCTATTCTAGTCTTTAGGGGCAATGTGAATTTGGTTAAAGCCTGAGAAACCATCCATAAGAGATAACATTTCATAACCAATTTTAGAATTGATAATGGCATTTATTGTAGGTAGAGGGAAATTGTCTTTGGGACAAACAAGATTAAGATTATGGAAATCAATGTAAATGCAAATGACCATGGTGGGCTTTTTCTAGAACAGGGACTATGTTAGAAACCCATTCGAAATAGTCCATAGGTTTGATAAACTTAGCATAAAGAAGTTTGATAATTTATTTATGGAATAAAGTGGAAACTTTGGGTAGAAATTTCCATTACTTTCATTGCATGATTTTGAAATTAGGATAAGTGATAATATTATGCACCAAAATGCCAGGGTTAATACCTAACATGTCCTCATACGACCATGCAAAGATATCATGATATTTATCGAAGAATAAGATAAATTATCATGTTTAGTAGGTGTGAGTTCATGAGAAATTGTAATTGGTTGAGAGCATGATGAAGTACCATATTTTATGTGAGTAGTTTATATGATAAGCATAGAATTTCCATCTTGGAAATGATATAGTGTATTAGGTAAAGAGGAAATTGTATTTTCTATAGGGTCAATGCTTGTGATGAAGTTATTGAATCAAGGGGCTTTATTTTTGAAATTTCTAAGTTTGTGATGTTGCCAAGGAAGTTGAGGTTCTCAGGCATGAATCAATTTAAGAATGGATTCATCACTAGGCAAAGTGGGAAGAGGACCATAATACTCAACATCTACTTCAAGATAGAGAATTTGATTACCATGTTTATCATATTCAGAGTGTTTTTGACATACATCAGTGGCCTTGGCATCTAATTTAATCCTAAGAGTATAAGGAGGAGGTTGGTCAAAGGAGATTGGTGTATCATTAGTTTCTTTGATGGGGGAAGAATTAGATGCAATGATGAGATCTATAGGTGGTAGAGAAGATGAAATAATTGCTATATGTTCAAAAGGTAGGATTTGTTCTACCACCTAAGGAGTATCAAGAAGTAGAGAATTAATGGGAGGTACATGACCTATTCAAAATATATGGAAATGGTATGAACATCATGGTTAAAAGTATGTATTTGGGATAAAGTGTTCTGATAATGTTGAACATCTAAGTCTCAAGATTGAGCTTGGGCCATGATGTAGTTATCATTATAGGTTAGATAAATGGTACATGCTCAATATTCAAGAGGAGTTTTAGAAGGGGAGATTCATAAATTATTAAATTTGCATGGAGACATGATTAAAGGATCTTGGATTAATTTGGCCACTCCATAATCATTGCATGTGATGACATATTTTGGATAAGAAACATCCTAGGCATTGCATGGAGGGGGGAATCAATGATCTCATAAATGAAAGGAATAGTGTGATCATAAGGTAATAAAGAAGGAGGAAGCCACTCCAAGATATAAGGAGGTATCTTAGTAGTGTTGTAAGTATGTTTCAATTCATTAGGTTCATCATCATCTGAATGAGAAAGAGTGACTTGTAAGTCTAGATTAATGTTGATGAGTTTAGTTAAGGGATCATTACTAATTGTTGGAATGGTAAGAATGCAATATTGAATTTAGGATTGGGATGTTGAATACTCCAAGGGTTGGGATCGACCTCATTTTTATACCATTTGCCTTTATGAAAAAACTTGATGCATTGGTTACCAAAAGAGGTGATGTAGCTCATTTGATGATTCCAAGGTTGACCTAGGAGTATATTATAAGATAAGGGAAAATCAAAGACCATAATTTTAGTTGAACACTCTTAGGTCTAATTATAAGGAGAATCCAAATATAACCAATTAGATTTTTATTAGTTTTATCAAATCCATAATAGGTTAGGTGAGTTTGCTTGAGATGATCCTTATTATAGCCAAGTTGTTGGATGAGCCATAAAGATGTCACATTAATACTAGACCCTTTATCAACTAACACTTTATGAATAAGGGTAGCATTAATGTCTATTTTAATGAATAAGTGGTGGATCATCAACACAAAAAAGGATCTCATCATTAATCATGTCCTCTTCAAGGAGTTCAATGAAAGGTTTGAAAGAAGGAAAAATCGATTCAATGGTATGCATGTTAGTGGGTTGAGGCTCAATGGTGGGTGGTTCTTCATCTATAGAATATGGATCTTTAATTTCTTGTAATTGTTGCATGAGGAACTTGTGATGATAAGGTGAGGTACTAACTAACTCCATAAGGGGAATATTGAAAGCCATGGAGTTCAGTTCTTTGGGAAATTTCTAGTGGGATTTAGAATAAGAACCAGTGCAAGGTTTAGAAGGTAAGGTATATTTTGAAAGAATGGAAGTGTTTAGGGATTTAGAAGAAGGAGATGGTTCCTCATAAAATTCTAAAGCTAAATGAGTAGTTGTAATATTTTTGAGAAGTTGATCTTCCAAAGGTGGTTTCTCAAGTTTAGTGACAGGATCTTTGTGAGCTAGTTTGTGATGATAGTTGACCTTAGCTACATTAACATATTGAGAATTATTTTAATATTGGTCATAGTCAACATCAATAGCATAAACACCCTTGGTATTGTTTTGATTAGTAGATATGGGAAAATATTTTTGTTTATTAGAAGAAGAAGCTTTGGGATCTTTAAATTTTTGAGAAGTGGTGTTATACTCTCGATGATGGAGTTGGATCATGGCTCTGTGATTGAAAGAATCATCAAACATATAGGAGACAATAAATTTGGTAAGCCCTCTACAAGTTTCATGAGAATTACCAATGTCAATGTGGAACCAACAAAATTGATTAGGGTCATACCATTTATGAGGATTATTAGGATAAGTAAAGGGTTTAGAGGGTGCTAAGAATTGTTTCATTTAATGAATAGTTAGTGGTATGTGAGAAGACAGGGGATTGTCAACATTGAAAACTCCTGGTTTGGTTTGAAGAGTATTTATAGTGATGGCATTAGTATAAGTTTGAAAATATCCCTTAAGGAATTTGGTATTAGGTTCAAATTGCTTCATGAGGAAGTCTTGATATTTGGCTTGGTCAAGAGCTTCATTAAGCATTTGAGGGGCAAAATTTCAAACATTAAATTAAAGAGAAGTATTTAAAGCATTTATAAAGAATTTGAATAGATTATCATCACTCATGTTATGGTCAGCCTTATGGACAAGATATTTCCATCATTTTATAAAATCATGAGTTGATTCAGTGGGAGATTGTTTATCATTGATGAAATGGCTAAGGTAATTTTTGGGAAGGTTATTATGTTGAAAATCTTTAACTAGAGGATGGACTAAATCCTTAAATTTCCAAATGAAATGTTAAGGAAGTTGATTATACCATTTCAATACATCACCAGTGAAGGTTTTAACTAGAAGTTTAGTCATGGTAAAAGTATTAGTTTGGATCCACTCTTTATAAATATTACCAAATGCTTTAAGAAAATATGTAGGGTCTTTAGTACCATCATACTTGATGGTCGGAGAAACATTTCCAATATCAGTGGAAATGATGAAAGGAGCTAAATGCTCATTTTGGATGTGTTGAAGCATTTTGTTATTCATGATAGGTTGAGGAATAAAATTTCCTAAGTCATCTCTAAGAGGTAGAGGAATAAAAATTTTATTAGTTTGAGGAATTAGAACTGGAGGTTGATTATCCATATTGATCAATTGATTTTGTAATTTTATCATTTGAGAAGTGTTAGAAGTTTGCATTATGTTCATTTGTTGTATGAATTGTGCAAAAAGTTGATACATATCAATTGGAAGGTTGGTGTTTGTAGGAGGACTCCACAAATTGGTATTAGGGGGAGGGTTATTGGGAGGTGCATTAATAGTGGGATTATTGGATAAAATTGTGTCAAGCACTCCCATATTGTGTTGAAAATATTGAAGATGAGAATTATCTTGATAGGTACAAAAAGGATTGTATCCATCTACTTCATCTTGAGGTATGATTTGAACCATGTTACAATCCATAGATGAAGGAAGGGAAGAGGTGATCCAAGAGTGAGGGTTCTCTTTGGAGGTAAATAAAGGGAGAAAAAATACCCCATATAGTGTCTAAATGGATTCAAGTTGTCCAAGAATATTCTTATAGGGGATTTCACGATGTATTGAGGAAATGAATAGATTTTTAATCAATAATAAAGAGAAATCAAGGATAGAGAACTAAGTCAGCTAGATAAAGAAGGAAGTCATCTAGACAAAGAATTAAATTGGCTAGATAGAAGAGTAAGGTTAGCAATTAGATACAATGTTGATTGGGTCAATAGAGTACTACTAAAAAAAGGCTAAGAAGACTACAGAGTTAACTGGGTCAACTATGTACTACTAAATGGAGGCTGAGAAAAGATAGATATGAGACACAATCATGCTAGTCAACTATGTACTATTGGTAGGAATAAATATAGAGTTTACAAGAGATTGTATCAACCAGAATGATAGGTTTCTAAAAATAATGTAAAATTTTGAAATATAAATGATTCAAGAAGTAAAAATAAACATAGAAACAAATGGATCAATTTCAATGATCCAATTGGGGCATACAACACAAAACTTTGCACCAACACTAGCTAATGTAAGTTTTTACAATACAACACATAATGATCAGAGCGCAAATAATCAATTGAAAAGTAGGTTCTAACTAAGTGTTCATCTTGAGTGTTATTAGATTATTAAAAAGTATTGATTTAAGTGTGATAGGAAATTTGGATGAAAATAGGGAACTAAAATAAATCTATGGATGGTTTCAGGATGTTTAAGCTGAAAGGGATCTATGTTAGAAATGGTACTAGCTTAGTATTGGTTCCTACCACCTCACTTCATAATCCCATAGTGATAAGGGTATCGGGTGCTTTGCCAATATATAGCATTAACCATGTATTTATACTTAGCTAGAAAACTAAGTCAACTTCCCCATTGGTGATGAAATCTATGTAAGTATGATTTGGGAAGACAAGTGTTAAATGTGTTTTGAATATTGTGTGATTTGGTAGTGTGTACAAAAGATCAGAATAGTGTAAATAAATGGTAATTTGAAAAACTACATATTTAGACTATGTGAGATACTCTAAGCATGCAACCAACTAAAAATGAATGTGTGAATTAATTACTCATAAATAGTTCTCAATTCTCAAATTTAAAATAGTACAAAATTAGTTCAGATACACTATATGCAAATAGTACAAAACATAGTCAATTGGGTCACTACTGTTCTGTGGAATAAAAAGTATTTAAGAACAATGTCAAATGAGTCAACTAAGTCTTTTATATAGAAGATAGACTATAGAACTAAGTCAACTAGGTCAACTTAGTTGGTTGTAGGGTTTCATCTTTGAAGGTTGCTAACATGTAAAAACTAGAGCTGAAAGGAAGTACTGAAATGACTAAGAAATCAAAGAGAAAAACCTTGGTTGGTTGGAAGATGATTAAGATTGAAAATTTTGTATTAAATTGCTTTGAACATTGCTTTCAAAATATTTCAAACTAAGTGAACTAGTTTGATCTAATTCTACAAAACCTTATGTGTTGAAAGATAATAAGATGACTTAGTCAACTTGTTTGGCCTAGTTTGTTGATATGGATGTTGTCAAAGAGAATAAGATAGTAGAGTCAACCTATTCAACCTAGTTTATTGATCTGAATGTTGATAGAGAGAATATGATGATATATTCAACCTATTTAACCCTATATTATTATTTGGGATTCTATCAACCTATTTGATCTAGTAACCTATATATAATGAAGACATGCACAAAAAGAACATAGTCATTTTTATGTGATTATGCGTTAAACATGTGCACAAAAGGTTAGAACTATACTGAATGGTTTAATACAATATCACAAATAAATAAAAATAATAAGATAATAAAAATTAAATCATGAAAGAAAACCTACAAGGGTTAGATTCATGTCGGGCTCACAAGAATATATGTAATGGGAAATGTAACAGATATATAAATCAATCCTAGCTCAAAGAAGATAAATTCTACTTACACTTCCAATTTGAGATACATTATATATTTGGGATCATGACCAATATGGATCCACTAAACATAAATAAGGTATCGATTACCATAATAATATCACTAGGGAGGGTTTCAAAGCCTCCAATCAAGCAAAACTACATAATAACCCTAACTAGGTCCTATGTTTTCATATTCACTAAACCCATAACACGTAAAGTAAATCTAATCTAGTTCTCACCAAATCTTGTGGCACAAAGTGGGAGTAATAACAATTAAAAGTAAACATGCATAAAAGAATCCTAATTAAACTATGTATAGGTTAAAACCTAATGCATGGAGAGAGAAATGTATTCAAAATCCATTACTTATGTTACTTTTATCTACTAAAGAGAGAAGAAAAGTTAAAGATACTCACCTTGAAGATGAACCCGTCAAGACTCAATCTCTTCCTTGGCCAAACATTTTTTGCAAGAATTTGTTGTGGTTTGTAGGGATCACTAAGAAAGGCCAAAACATCCAAGACTTATCCACAAGATAATATTATTCTCCAAGTAGAAACCCTAAGCTAAGACTCATCAAGTAGAATGGAGGAAGAGCAAATTATAAAGAAGCACAAATGAATAATTAACTCTTGTTTTCTCTCTAATAATAGTGAAATGAATGTGTTTATGTAGATAGATCTAATCTTGAACCTTTTTGAAAGTTTAGGTTGACAAAGTCGACCCAGTCGACTTAGTATTATAATTGATAAAAAACAAACTAGGTCATAGACTACGTCAACCAAGGGCTAACCTAAACGCTAATAGGATTTATCAATAATAATATAAGGTTGATGGGGATGACTATGTAACATATATCATCAAAAATGGATTTAGGTTAGGTAAGGGCTAATGAAGGTGGTAAATGATCAAAGGAGGGTGAAAAATAGGAGACAAAGCATAGGGGAGTGTTTTTAGGAGCTATTGTGTAGATAACAAGTGGCAAAAAGGGACAACAATCCTGCAAAGCACCAATGGTCTACCCCCCCCCCCTTTCCTAGTGTACCCCTTAGGGTGTGTAATAAGAGAGATTGAGACTCTATAGTTTTATGTAAGATATAACGCATCAATAATTGATAAAGTTTAAAAATATTATGTGTATACATTCTCTATCTATAAACTAGGAGTTGAACCTCCCCTAAAATCTTCAATCTTCTCTACACATATTATAGTTATTATATCTTATACTTTATTAGTGAACTAGGTTTGCACAATACCAAACCTTATGCTTGGTCACAGTCCCTCTATGAACCAAATAACCTTATATTTTTTTACCATAATGAACTCAATTTTTTTCATTACATCTAAAAATTTATGATCATATTTAAAAATAGACTCTTTGGCTCATTGCCTAATTTCTTTGAGATCTTGTATGGTCTGACTAGAGCATTTCTAGACTTTAAATTTTATGATCAACATTATTTTGAATTATTATAGTGTAGCTTGGTTAACACCTTTATGGAATATAAATTTTAATGCTCTACCATCTAATTCTCCAATCAAATCTCACTTCTTGACTACTTCATTGGTGATTCCTTTAGCTTGACATTTCATAGTGTAAGTGAATACGTACTATTCCAAGTCCATAAAACCATCATAAGGATCCAAGTGGGTTAGTTCTCCCAATTGAGATGCCATAGTGTGGTTTCTTATAAGTATCACAATTAATTTTATTCCAACTAGAGTCAAGGATGGTTGTGATCTTAAGGTATTATATGTAATTTAGGGTGCCTCTTGGTTTGGTGGTGATTATGATGTCTCCTCTAGTTTTTTTGATATGGTATTCATAGAGATATCTCTGTCATCTCCTTCCTCTTCTAAAATTTGAAGTTGTGTGATGAAATCCTTAGCCTATGCAAGAATTTAATGGTTTATCTATGTAAATATAAATTTTTGTTATGTTCTTATTTTTTTAGTCTGAGAAACACTGGGCAACTTCACAATATGCAGTCTTTTGTACTTCTAGGGTTTTTCTAATGAACTTCTAGAATTGGTCCTTTCCAAGTGTCATCATCTAAAGCTGTGTATAAATTATTTCAATTTTGGAAAAAAAAAGGCTCAAGGGATTTATGATCCCTTGGGAAATGGTCCTTACCTCCAAAGATGTATCTCTCAATACTTGAACTTATACTATTTTAGTGACTATAGGGCAATCCTTATTTTTATTTCTAGAACAACCTTCCTAAAAACTATGAACTTTTAACCATGTATTCTAATTCTATACTACTACCTTCTTCTTTTATCAATGTTAAATACTCATCACTTCCTTGTGCTCTATCATTAATTTTCCTAGGCTCCTCATTCTATCTCTCCTTATTGCAGACTTCTCCTTGTCATCTCCTTTTATCAAAATCAACAATACTACTACTTCTCCTATTCACAACTTCCTAAAACACACTCTATTGATTTTATCTCCTCTATTATCACAACTCTCTTTCTATCTCCAAACTTTTCTTTTGATCCTTTTCCTTTAGATTCTCAATGCTAGATTCAAGTTCAAGCTCTACCTTTTCATCTTTTATTCATTCTCCCTTATGTTGTAGACACCCCTATGGTGCCCAAAGTGACTAATCCATATGGAAAGGAATATGTAACATCTCTTTCTCTAAAATCAACATCTTAATGAGAATAATAATTCACTATAAGAATTTTACTCTTATCCCTCTCATAAATAGAAAATTTTCCACTTAAAATGCTACATAGCCTTGTACTACAAACTTTGTGATATACCCATCAATGGTCTAATCCAACCAATGATCTCTCACATGGGTCCAACTAGAGTTTAAGACCCAAATATATTAAATCTTATTCTTGGACCACATAATGTCATTAGTCACATGAGATCTAAAATATTGATGTTCTAGATGAGCAATTAATTATCTATCAATCTAGGTAATTTTCACCAGAATATCTCATAAATTTCACCATAAATATATTCTTGCATAATATATTATTTAGAACACCATATTATATGAGTTCCTTCTACACAAACTCAATGGTTTTCTAACCTATTCATCATTCCATGTCACTTTGACTATGCAACCACCTTATCATATCCTTAAATAGTGAGTTTCATGCTCATTACACCATTATTAGAAAAGGTTCCTAGGCTCACCAAAGTATCCTAATTATAGGGATAACTCCTTTGATTTAAGAAAGAGCTTACAAGAAAGGAAAAATCATTACCTAGTATTTAACTCTATACTAGGATTGTATAGGTTTACACAATCTTTAGTAATCATATGAATATATACTTAGATAGATATTTAATGGCTATACCCAAGTATGATGACATAGTTTTCAAAATTTTAGAGAAAAGACCTTTTAGTTATTCATTAACATAACAAGATTTTTAACAATTGGAAGTAATTTGCAAACATCTATAGAGGAAGGTTATCATTACATAGATTTATTATGCAATATCACCCAAATTCACAATAAACAGATAATACCAGATAGAAGACAAAAAAAATTTGTGAGTGATAGTATTGTAATACATGTCAGTACACAAAAGATATATCTAACATAGGAAGTGAAGATCCATCATATTAATCATGAATTACTAAATCTGCTTACTATCTTCATACTATAAAGTAATAATTACACTTCCATTCTAGATATCCAATTCTATACACATTCCTTTAAACATTTAATAAGAAACTTTACTCAAAGCACCCTCATACGATATTACCCAACACTATCCAGCCTATTCTAATATAATTCACAAGAATATATAATCCTAAAAACTATATTGTTATAACCACAATGTCTATACTTGGAATCCAGGTATGTCAACCTGTATTCTATTTCTAAATATTCCATGTACATGATCTAAACTAGAAATAGAATATCTTCATAAAAATCTTGTAGAATAACTACTAACTAAAAGGAAACCATGATCCCTATTCACATGGCATGTTCATCTATGCAAGTAGTTAGTGTACACATTCCCCAGATAATAACTCATGAGGGAAATGAAATAATCTCCTTCAACATGACTTTGTCACTCAAAACCTATAAAAATAGTGATAGGCATGTATCATCAACCATATTTCACACTTTGTAAAGTTGATCTTGAAACTCACCATTCTCTTTGTGAAATTAGGTGTTTTCATCCTTGATCTCAACCACCTTTTTATCATGTACATTTGGAAATCAACAACACCTTAAATCTACTTTATACAATATAATTTAGAATAATCAATGGCAACCTCCTATCCTAAATTAGGTAGGGCTAGTTGGGTCACATAATCCACAAATGTTGTTGGTTAGTTCCATATCCATGTGACATGAAAAATGAGTGTGGTTAATTATATAGTTAGTATTTTTATATTCATCCACCATGACCTGATAGACCCTCCTTTTTCTTGTGAGTCTTCCTCTTAGGCTTCCTCCTTATAAAAATCTTGAACTCATATATGTTGTAGATAGTTGTGCTTAGACTTCTATTTCAGCAACTCATGTTGTTCTATCTCCTTTTTTATACTACATTGAAGTTCTTAGGGATGCCATTATGTGGACATATCATGCATATACCTGTATTTCCTTCACAACTTTGTCTTTTAGCTTATTTTATTATTCCTCATGAGCTCTTATAGATTTTTTGGTGATGCCTTTTTTCACTTTCTCATTTGAAAAAAAAAAACATTTTCTCATCTTACTGGCACAAGAATTTGTTCCATTTTCATTCAATATATTTATCTACTTTCTTTGTCTCATTCTTTAGTCAGTTATCCTTTCCCTACATACATATTGATTCTTTTTTTTTTTTTATTGATGGATTAAGGCCTATTTATCTTTGGCCACTTCTGCTTCCTCCATTTGGGTTATAGAATTATATTTTTCTTTTTATTCATTTTCCTCAGTCTATGCCTCAAGTTGATCTAGATGTTATTAGCTATGAGGTTGATCTAGTGGTGATTTTACCTATTGTGTACCCCATGATAGAGACTCAGTAATGACAAAACCCAAATGAATTACTTTTTCATGTGTTGGAAATGAAAATGAGGGTGGCGGTGAAAGTGGTGGGGAATAATATGGTGATACTTGGTGCTTAGGCATGCAAAGGGAGGTATCAATTTTTTTTGCAATTCATAGTGAAGGTATTCAATCTTGTTGTATTTATTTATATTTCATCTGTATCTTCCTCTAACTTGTGATTTTTAACATATGCTCTGAAATGGTTGGGTGTAGTTGATTAGATATTAACATGTGAGGTATCCACACTAGAGGCTTGACAGGACTATGTTTTTATACACTACCTTTTGTCAACATATATTACCTTTGACTTGTTATTTTCTTGGGGTTGTTTCTTCTACATGTTCCCATGTAATTTGTATTTATATGGTTGTGGCTACCTATGATGATGTAGTTGACCCCAAATCCCCTTCTTGAAACATATCTTGCACTTTTCACTTGGCCTCCTCTTCTTGGGAAAATTTCTTCACTACAATGGACTTTGGAAATGGAATAAGCTATACCAACAAGATAGATGGGACAATATTTTTTTCACCTCACATGTCTGAATATCCTTAAAAAATTATAATTCCTTCTCATTTTATTCAAAAATATCATCCTTGAAATCCTTAATAAAAACCTTGTATACATGTTTAGATGGAACTCCAAATGGATGAAGATCACATTCTACTAGGATTATGGGCATCCATTTTTCACTGAACCATGGGGTTATTTTGTGAGTCCACTTAAAAAGTGGTGAAGATTATTAATAATTTACCTTGCATTTAGATCGAGCTAATTTTTATGAATAATCATAATATTTCTCCTAGGGGTTATCCTACAGTTATATTCATTCCTCTTTTATGATTTTATTTGTGTCTCTAATTATGATTGAGGTAGTGTTTGATCTACTCTAGGTGGCATGGATTGCATTGGTTGAACACTTAAGTAGTGACTAATTTCTTATACCTCATCAATTATACCTAATCCATGTGTACATCAATAAATAATTGAAGGGGTATAATGTTTAATTTTTATAACTCATGAATCTAAAATTGGACTTCATTATATAGCTTGGTGATAATGGTGATTGGTTTAAGATAATTGATAACCTCTTTTTTTATGAAAGGGTGTGTTTCAATCATGCCTCTAATTTGTATCCACCATTTTAAAAATCTTCCCACCTAGAGAAGGTATTGTTCATATCTTGGCCAAATGAGGTTGGAGAATGAATTGGTTAACTAATAGTTGAAATTCAATGTGATTTGTCCTTTCAATGATATCCACTATGTGAAGTAGATTAGGAGTAATAAGAATTGATATTAAAAATATTGAGTTCCTCATGTGACAAGATTCTCAATATTTATGATGAGTTGAAATACAAAGAATTAGTGCCAATTGAAGTCTTTTAGCCTCATTATTTTATGTGCAATATCAATTATGTCATTTTTATCCTTCCTCACACCTTTCATTATCTACCAATATAATTTCATTATTAATTATTTGAGGAAACAAACAAGTGCATCCATGACTTGATCTATTAGTACTCATCTGGTTGTGCATGCATATCTCTCCCAAATTTCTAAATGAATATGAGTGTTCTTTGTTTTGTAAGCCTACAAAGACTTCCCCTTAGTTTTATTCCTATAGCCTATGTCAAGGTGTTGACATGTATATGAATTATAACTTACTTGGATAAATGGATATATCCCTCATTATATCTATTAATAAGGGTCATCACTAACTCCTCCTATTGGCCAAACATTGGTAGTGTCACTAACTACTCAGTATTAGATCCTCATAGTCTATCTGGAAGTGTAAGCACTCACTAATGCAAAATGACTACTTGTGGTTGATAAAATCACTCCTTTTCTGCTACATTGACAAACTTGACCTCACTCCATTTGGCTTGTCTTAGGGTGATTCTGATGCCCTTATCTTACTTATGGTAATCTGACAATTGCACAAGATTATGATGTATGGCAATTTTATACTCTCTAAAGTGTGTTGTGATTAATTTTAAACAAATATCTCATAATTATTTAGAATTGTGGTTGTATTAGCTTTATTATTCACTTGATTTTGTAAAGTGTGGCTTACATCATTATCTTAGATCATATATAAATCTAGCCCCAAATCTTCACCTTGCTTGCATCTATCCATCAATTCTCATTCCACACCTCCACATACTTTCCTTAAATCAAAAAAGCCATTTTTATTTGAACTTTGGTAACTTGGTGGTTAGATGCAATGTTTATTTATTTGACTTATTTAATGTGATGTACCCCCTTTAAATGCTTAATGTTTTTCTCTTTTTAAAATTAACTATCTTGTATGACATTTATCTTTTTCTAGAATGGCATGAAATTCCTGCTATCCTAACATTAACTTCATTTTACCATTTGTAGTTATTTACTACTTTCCATGTTTTTTTATGTCTTACTTCACTTGAACTAATTTTACTAAATCTTAATTATATTACATATTATAATTTGTTGTTATGAATATTGAAATACATTATCTAACTTACATATACTACTACAAGACCTATAAAATAAAAAAATTGTTAAGTAAAAATCCTACTCTGTTTTGTGCCATGCAACACTTATTCTATTTAATGTGTTGTGCTTAAAGATAATTGGTGGTAGGTTTTTATACTACAACCATTTATTCAATGTTAAGAATAGTTCCTTTAAGATCTTTAAGTACTATAGTGCCCTATTGTGACACTTTATAAATCATATAAGTAACTTTCCATCTAATGTGTAACTTACATGAGTGTTATTTTAATCTGTTGCATATAATAAAACCAAATATTGGAGTTGAAACTTTTTGGATCATAAGTTACAATCATGAAAAGACTTATAAATTTTAATATGACCTTCCTAAGTCCAACTTTCCAACTACCTTGTTTCCTCCATGTGAGTTACTTACAACAATCATTTTTTCAATGACTCATTATCACCCAACCACATTATCATATATTATGCTCCATATGTGATTTTAAATGGTGTATACCAATTAACACACTTATAATTTATTATTTATTCCAATAATATCACTGCTATGTGATATTCCAAATTCTCTCAAGATGTTATAAATCATGGTCAACATCTTACCTAAAACCTTATTGGATACTTTTGCTTGACCATTTGATTGTGTATGGTATGTTATGATTTTATGATGTGAAATCATAAATGCATCTATTTAAAATTTAGTATTATTAAATAAATGTTTACCCATGTCACTTATCATATTTTAAGGACATCCAAACCTTATTGTCTATTTTAGAACATATTTTGCTTTACAACTATGTCACAACGACTTCAAACTATTTGGTTTAGTGGTATGTTGTAGTGATAATGTACCTAGCATTGGATCTCTTAAATGGAGGATTGATAGGACCTAAATATCTAATGCCTCATTTTTCAAATGGTTGTGCATCTAAAATAGGAGTCAATGGAATCCCGTCTCTCTAATTGGGTTTTCCTACCCTTTGTAAAACATTGTAGTGATTCATAACCCTGTGCATATCTTAAAATAAGGTTGCCTACCACATCCCACTTTGTATTACCTTTATCACAGTCAAATCACCTTTTAAATTTAATCTTTCATTTTTTAGATCGACTCTGTTCAAGACATCATCCTTTCATAGCTTATAGAGGAATCCATTATTGATGCTAAATAGAAAAACTCTTACAAATAGCTATTTGTTGCATCATTATACATAATTTTTATGTAATATACCATTTTCAAAAAATTTAATGATATCCTATATCTATTCTATAATTATTGTTACTCTGAAAAGATGTTTGTTTGGAGATTCATCTTTTAGATCTTTTAGTTCTTCCCCTATTCGAATACAAATCTAGTGATCAGGCTCACATTTTCCATACTAACTTTCACATTGATTTTAATATTAAAATATTAGAAAATAAATATTCATTGATATATCCTTCCTCCCAATATGTATTTATTAAAAAATTATTGCAAAGCTTGGTGATTTGTACATAACTGAAATGGGGTAGCCAACAAGTAGTGTCTAAACTTCTGTAGTGCAGAAACCATCACCACAATTTCTCACTCTATATTAGTATAGTTTTTATAATGATTTTATATATTATGAATTGGAAATTAAATTTAATGATATATGCCTCCATATCTTAGTTGAGATATAATGGCTTTGACTATTATTCTTGAAGGATCAACATGAACATGGAATGGTTTGTTAAAGTCAGGAATGATGAAAATGGGTATTGTAACAAACCTTTGATTTAAATATATGAAAGATTAATTGCATTCATAATTCCATTAAATATTTTTGGTATTTAAATAATATATTCTCAAGTGGTGTTAAAGTGGTTCAATACCCATAAATTAACCTAAGATAATACCTAGTGTGACCTAGAAATGATAGCACCTTCATTTGGATGATATAATTTTAAAGTCCCACAATGACTATAATTTTATAGTGGTCCAAAATTATTCCATCACTACAAAAATGTGTCCTATTAGTACACCAAATGGTGTGAAGAACAATATTTTCTTATATTTAATGTGATTTTTCAGATCTTGACATCTTTCCATCATCATTCACAACTTTAATAGACCTTCCTTGAATAAATAAAATATTTCCCAAACATCTAGGTATAGTTTTATAAATTCATGAATAAAGTATATGAATGCAATAAAAAATATTATATATAACATTTTCATGCATTATTTAGCCAAATAAAATTACATTATAAGTAAAATATCCCCTTTGTGTTGTAAAAAATGTTTTTTTTTTATCCTCAACTGCAATATGAATTTGATGGTACCCACTCAACACATTTGTAAACTAATAGACTTCATGATGTGTAAATAATTAAACTCATTCACCCATGAAAGGAATTGAAATTAAATCATTGACACAAGCATCATTTGATGCTAAAATATCCCCACAAACCCATATCTCCCCTCTCTTTTTAGGCTATACCACCATGGGACTAGCCCAATCTAATTTCAAAACAAGATATATAATATGATCTTCTTCCATATGATCTATTTATACTATTACCTTCATTTTCATATTAGGATTCAACCTATATGGTCACTTTATAATTGGGCATATACACTCCTTTAATTGAATATGCATCTCATCTAGTGAAGGGTATATACCCTTAACTTCTAATAATTTGGTGGGAAACACATATTCATAATATTGAAGTAATTAAGTTGTCTGTAATATTTTCTCTTGTATCTAATAGTCACTAATAGCTACTAGTTTTGGTATTGATTATATATTGATGTTCTCATTTTTATTCTACATTGGTTTTTGGTATATTTTTATTATTTCTACCTGAATGGATTATAATAGTTCCCTTTTTCCTATGTTTTATATGATATTTAAGTTTAATAGCTCAACATTTTTTTACCTTATATGTGTTTCAAGATCCTTTGAGTCCCTTTATGGTTCAAAAAATCCTTTCAAATCTAGGTCTTCTTCACTTTCACTGTAACTTGGTCTATTTCATTTTTTATTACAATATTTCAACATAAATTAATATTCATTCTTCTTATCACGATATGTTTGTCTTAGCCTACAATTTCTATTTTCACATAGTAGTTATTTATTATTCTCACCCATGACATAATAAAATATTTAATCTATGCAGATTCCTATGTACAATCAAATTTTCATCTTCAAATACAAATTTTTGAATGAAGTGATTTTTTATTTGTGGCCAAGTTTTAGTCTCTCATCTACATTCTTAGTGCATATGCCAACCTATTGGAAAAGGAGATAAGGTATGTTGAAAAAAATCAACCAATACCTTGCTCCCACTTGTTTTGATGTCCATAATTTGATGCACTATGAACATACATTTATGGATAGGTGTCCCTTTCGAAAAAATGGCCACTTATCTAAGAAATAATGTAAAACTTGAAATATAGCCTATAACATTTTTCACACTTCTTTTTTATGAAATTTTATAGATATATGAACAACCCACCAACTTTTAACAACCAATTTTAATGGTATTTCAAAACACTAACTTGCATATATATATATATATATATATATATATATATATATATATATATATATATATATATATATATATATATATATATATATATATGGCACATGATTTTCCATCTTGTGAAGAAACTATGTGTTTTATGCTTTTTGGAGCTCACAATAGAAATATACAAGCAGTAAAAGCTATTTGAATGTAATATGATGATATTTATAATCTATTAATGTACATAAAAACTATGGAAATTTACTTATTCACACATATGTGATAAATATATAAAGTAGAAAAAAACCAAGGGATAGAGAGATCATATCTTGTTTGAAGTTCAAGTCAAGATTGTGACAATGATATATAGTCTCCATAGAATAATAATTAGGCTCTAGAATATGACCGTTATTGATTTTTATAGCTATTACCTATTGGACACTTGATTAAATTGAGTAAATTATCATCGATGTAGATGTTTGTATCCATTGTAGGTATCTAGTCCAAGATACATACAAGAATGTATCCATCTTTCTATCAGCCCTGCATTTTCACCTATATAACTATTTGATACTTAAAAATATATCCTTCTATTTGAAATATCTAGATAATAAGTAAAACCCTGGTCTCTTTGTCTTTTGACCACCTTAGCTTGGTAAAATGGATTAGCACATGAGTTGAGCTAACCTTGACAACCTTAGTTATTGTTAAGTGTTTCCTATATATCCAACACTACAAAGAGGGCCTCAAAATCACATGTAGTTCTCCCTCCTAGGTATACATGTGGAATTATGACTATGAAATTACATGTTATATCTCCTATAGTAACCCTTGGTAAAAACAATGCAATAGAATGATGACTTTTTGAATGCTTTAGATATTCAATTTAATATTGTAGTGTAATTTTCTAGATTTTAATGTAAGATGTTTTATAAATAGCACTTGTTTGATAAAAATTTGCTATCCAACTAAGTATACTAAGAATATAATCTTTATACATATATATATATATATATATATATCTTGATTTGAAATTAGAACCTAGTGATGTGCAAAAGGCCGAAAATAAAATGAATAAATGGGATGAAATAAAATGGTCCCAAAGTGAAAGATATGGAAATAATAAAAACATAAGCGAAGACACATGCATTATGGTTAGACACTTACATCAACACAAAATTCCAACAAGAGATGTCCAAGGGATAAATACATAGAGATTGAAAAAATAGAGGTAGGGATCCCTAGCACACATTGGATAATGTTAGGAATTATTAGTCCTTACATTATATTTGGATTATATTATTTAGAATAATATAATTTTATAAGATTTTAAATTATTTTTTAGATAAATAAATCATATATTTATGTGAGATTGGGTAGTTCAACCAACTCACATATTTAGACTAGGGAGGTTAGGGGTTAAGAGTTTTGAAGGATTGGTTACATCCCTGAATATAAGAAATACATTCCTATATATTTTTAAAATGTTGAAGAATAATGAATTAGTAAATATTATAATATATTATGTGTTCATTATATCTTTCTCTGTATGGTTCAACTATGTCAGTCATTACATGAAATAAAGATTTGATAAGCTCATCTTTTACCTAACATTGGTATCAGAGTAATCTATGGTCTTTTTTTTATGAGAAATGGAATCCTAAGAGATTGGAAGGGGGAGTCATTTATTCCTTTACCCCTAAGTATGATAATACTATGTAGAGTGATAGATATATAATTTATGTTTAGCATTAGTTGGTGTAGTAAATAGTTAGGGTTTGGTGATTGTATTCTAGATAAGTTTAAATTTGCATATTTTATATATTAAGTTTAGCAATATTTCTAGTTTGAAATATTTTTGTGAATGTTTGGGTTTGTTCTCTACTCTAGAATCTCTCTACATGGTCCTATATCCTATTCATGTGAATCAGTGGGAACCTATATTTATTTATGTGGCTCATCAAATCTTTGTACATAGCCTACATATATATCTAGATGTTTAGAAATCCTTTTCTCAATATAATGTTTTCAATAAAAAGAAGTTTGATTTATTCCAATGATAATACATCATGATATATTAACTATCAAAGACTCATGAAGCATATATTCAACTACCATATATCTAATTACCATGCATGTTTCCTCATGTCAACAAGTTTGCTTTAAAGGGTTTTTTGAATAATATTTCACCACTTTATGCTTCATTTATGAGGCATTTCTTCTGTGTAAAATATGGAATGCTCTTAATTTTAAAATGATGTTCATTAGGTTTTCCATAAATCCAATGTATTTTGAATTCATTTAACTTTTTTTATTGAAGATTCACTATTTAAATAGTGAAATCCATGTCATTTTATCATTTAGTGATAAATTAATGTCAAAAAGTATAAGTTTTATTATGTGTGAGGATTATGCATAAGTTAGTTGGTCAAATATTTTAATAATAGCCTTATGTTATAGTCTAATTTTTTTCATTTGAGTCAATTTATGGAGATTATATTCATAAAAAGAATAGTGAATCTATTTGTGTCGCCAGATGTCTCTATTAAATATTTTTTAGTATGTTAATTATAGCCTATGCTAGCTTAAAGCTATGTAGACATAGTTTGTATGTATCAAGTCTAAATAATTACCTCTATCATAGGTCATCTTATATTTCATATAGATTCATTGTTAAAATTTTAAAAATAAAATAAAAATTACCTTATAGATGCATTATCACTTGTATACGACATCTGGATTATGTGGGGTTCCAATTTCTATGGAAGAAACCAATAGAGAACTTTATAAAACCATTATAACACATGTTAACCTATTTTGTTGAGTAAGCAAAAACTTTTTGGAGGTTTGAGGCAATGGAAGAAGGAAGCCATTCAAGCCGCTTGTTAGCCACTAGTGATGGGGCCACTTCTAATTTAGTGGCATGTGATTTCAATTGTGTGGATTTAAATATTTCAATTGTGAAAATAAGAATAGATAAGTATTATTATTCATTTGCGAGTATTCCCCATATAGCTCCTTTTTGTATAAACATTTTATAATGTTGATCAAAATGTATTGTAGCAATCATGGTATGAAGTTTTTTGGTAAACCAATAACACCAATTATGTAAGGTTTTTGGTAAACCTTGAAAACCAAATGTGTAAGGTTTTTGGTGAACCTAGAAAACCAATTATGTAAGGTTTTTGGTAAACCTAGAAAACTAATTATGAAATGATATTGGTACACTTGTAAAACCAATTGGGTAAGTTTGTTGGTCAAATATAGTTAAAACCATCAGAGAACAAGTGTGGAGGATGAACAAAAGCATAGTTATTTGTCCATGCCTAGGTGGTGATTATATCCATACATGAACGTCACTTGTAAGAATATAGTTGATCATGAGCACATAGAGGTGGCACACTACAATCAGATAACAGTATATGTTTTATCATGTAATAACTAAGGGGATAATGTTAGTAATTATTAGCCCTTACAATATATTTGGATTATATTATTTAGCATAAATTAATTTTCTAAGATTATAAATGATCTATTAGATAAGAAAATCATATATTTATGTGAGATTTGGTAGTTCAACCAACTCATGTATTAAGACTAAGGAGGTTAGTGGTTGAGAGTTTTGAGGGATTGGGTATATCCCTAAATGTAGGAAATACATTCTTATATGTTTGTATAATGTCAAAGAACAATGTATTAGTAAATATTATAATATATTATGTGTTCATTATATCTTTCTCTATATGGTTTGACTATGTAATTAATTGCATGAAGTAAATCTCTAATAAGCTCATACTTTACCTAAAAAATAAAATATAATTAAACAACATACAAGCCCAAAGGGAAGATAAATCAAGTGAAACAAGGTGGAACTGAAGAGGTCCATATATCATTGTACCATTAGATGTTTAATTTTTTGACAGGGGGATCTATACATATATAAATTATAACAACATGCTATGAAATTATTGTTGTACCAAATATGGGTATCTAGATACATTCCCCCCCCCCCCTCTCCCTTGATCTAGTAATGCATAAAAACTAAAATTATTAGTTTAAAGGAATACAAAATGTGTTGTTTGGTGTGGAAAACACACCTTGTCTTTGCTTGAGGTTTTTTTTTTGAATATTTCATTTTATTACTTCTAGAAATCAAGAGTATGGCACAGAGAAATAAATGTATATAATTTGTATATGATCAATAAAAATTAGCATAACAAAAGATCATGGATAAGATATACCTATATATATATACCTATATATATATATATATATATATATATATATATATATATATATATATATATATATATATATATATATTGCTACATAGTAATAGCTTTGGGGAATTGGAGATTGGAGAAAATAAAATTTCAACCTCATCCATCTTTTGGACAAGAAGATGAGTAAAATTATTAGTGATCAACTAGATTTCACCCTGTTGGTGTTTTACTTGGATTGGGGAGAGTTGGGAGGTGATCATTACCCCAACCTAGAATGGGAAGAACAATAATTTGGCCATTGAGAGTATCATTTCCCAACCAACACAACTCATGTGCAAAATATATGTATGTATATAGCTTGGTATAGGATGAATGATCTCATCATGATTACCTATACAAATTGGTGAGATTGTATAATCCAACCACTCCAATATAATAAAAAATATCAAACCATTCCAAATGGGTACAGATCAATAATAGTCCAACCTAGGTATCAGTGCATAAAAGTTTGTGATATAGTAAAAATCCATAATAATATGGTGAATCTAGGAGATAGATCACTGTTTGTGTAAATAGAATGAATTAACCCTTGTTCATGCCCCATGTTGTATCTGGTATGCATAAATTAGTTTGTGTGGATTGTGCCCTTTTGTTTTAACATAAGCATTATTATTGGGTAACCTGTGTGTAATGGTAATACCAATGTATAAAAAATTGACCCAAATATGTATCTAAATCATATGTTATGGAGGATATATAACAATATTTGATATGTCATAATCATGGAGGACATGTTTCCATAACATGCCCCCACTAAAATCATGAGAATCTGAGAACTGTGTACAAATGTGGAGGACATGGTTTCAAAACATGTCCCCACTATAATCTAGATATGCTAAATATTGATTAAATGTAGAGAACATGTATTCAAATCATGCCTCCACTAAATATAAAACTATGAAACAATGTGAAAGATATGCAATCAGTCACACCCCTCACAAAATATGGAGAATGTGTAAATTGATATAAATAATGAAGAACATGTCTCTATGGCATGCCCCCATTGATATGTCCTCCTTTTGGGAAGATGGGAAATAGGATCTAATATTCACCTCATCATGAAATAAAAAGAGGTGAAAATCTCATTTATCAAATAAGAAATTTGTACCCTGGTGTGTTAGTAATATTATTTTGGTAACATTATTAATTTGGTATAATATTTGTGTGTAATCCAAAATTTTAGGAAATTTTTCTTAATTATTTAAAGTGTTATAAATTTATGTATTTTGAAACGGATAATTGATTAGATTTTAATACAACTCACCGTTTTGAACTTGGACCATCGATATTCAAGATATGTGTGTTTAAAGTTCTTACAAAAGGTGTATATTAGGCATTTTAAATAGAAATTTGAAATCATTTGCACTTTTAACCTTAGGAAAAAAATTGATCTCTAAGTAAACTAAAACAATGCCACACAATAGAACCCCATGACTAGTGTGATTTGATGTACTCTAAATATCCCTAGCCAACCAAAATTTTAAAAAACTAGTAAGCAAGATCAATTGTAAATTGACAAATAATTTTAAATTTTTACTTTTTCATTTTTAGCAAAAAAATTGTAGATGGATAGACACTTACATCAGTATATTGATGCTAGTGTCCAAGTTTTGGATGCAAACATCTGATATTACTATCTTACATTAACACTAGCATCTTACACCATTATCCTTTTTATTTTGCTTAACACTAACTGTAACATCTATATTTTTTGACTGTAATGTGATGATAAATGACTAATTTTGCTTGTTTTATTTACATAAAGATGTACATATTTTTTAACTTTAGCATGGTAGACATTGTTCTACTCTTTTAGAGTTAGGTCTAGATGTAGTTGATTAGACAATTATATATTAGGAAAGGTTGGGTCATGTGGCTTGATTACGATAGATCCCATATGATATCCAACTCTTGACAACCCTAACTAAGAGGTGGAACCCAGATACCTAAACTTTTTGGCTCCCAAAAAAGGAGATGACAATCACCTTAGAGGATGTGTATTGTATTTTTTGACTTCCCATTAGATGTGAGAATGTATAGGTTACTAGATATGGTAATCCTTGTTATAATCAGTGGTCTCATAGATATTTCAACAATAATATGGAACCAAATTTAGAGCCAAGTAGGATACATTATCAAAGGTGGTGTTCTATGGTTTTGGAAATATATTTGCATTTTATTGGCTTCTTTTATAGTAGTAGAGGGTGGCACAATTGTAATTTAATATCACATGTATCATATAGTTTGTCACATTAAGATGAAGGGTACTAGATATTCCTAGGATTGTATTGCATTGGCCCATTTACATAAAGATCTATACATATTTGAATTATATAGTCATGATGTAAGTATTGTAGTAGGTACCTTTTTACAAGTTTGGGCATATGAGCATATTGTAATGGTACATCTATTTATGGACCCCTAGTTGAGTGGGTACATCTATAAACATTTGTAGAGTAGTGGGTATTTCCATGTGGTAGATTACACACCATGATGGATTACCAAATTATTCTATACAAATTTGCATCATATTAGATTATATGATATCCATATAAGACATTTATTAGATGGCGTAAGGATGGCATGAGCTTTAGATGATCTAGATTAACATGTGGTAGGTTGATTGAACTCCTAGTATATATGATTTTTTTCAATATGATCATGTTATATGAAAACTTGGTATATATCAGATACTGCCATCATTACCTTACCCATGGCATTGGATTTAACCTTTTAGGGTTTTAATATGTAAAACATATGTTTATATTAAAGGGCTAAGATGTCTAAATTAGTTAAATTTAAATATGCAATAAATAAAAACTAATTTTTAATAGCATTTTACCATTTTGAATTTATAAAAATAGCAATAAATAGGCTTGAATATAGACTTATTTGAAAACTAATTGTCACAGATGATCTAGGTTTTGAAAGTTGAGATATATGTAGTTTTGGGTGTCACCAATAGGATTTTGATGTTCGTCTACTTATTGGATAGTAGTAGTTAGTATGTATATGTTGGGTGAATATTTTGTTATTAGATAACTAAGGATGAAATGGCTATATCAGCCACAGTGTAATGATATAAATATCTCCTCTTAGCAAGGGGAGGTTCCCTATAAACTACCACAAACTTAATCTAAAATAAATATTAACTCAAGGGTGAGATTGTATCATCCATTTCTCTTTTTTTAGAAATGATGTTTACAAAGTAAAGGAAAAAATTTCTTGATATTAACTGAATTCACAAGAAACCCACGAGAGTACAAAGCCTATCGTTGCTTCTCTTTCTAAATTATAACTTATATCACAGTAGAATGAGGTGCAGCCTAAAGTATTCACCAAAAACAACAACAAAGTATATAATCACAAAAGATACAATTATTTCAAAGTCTTTCCAATATCTTTCATTCTAAAACAGTAAAACACAAACTAAAGACAATTATAGTAGCACAAAGTCCCCATAATCAACTTTAGAACATCTTCTAGATTATTTTCACTCACTCTACTTATTTAATCAAATAGATAAGATTGTATTAGGAAAAGGACATAAGAATAATTTACTACACAACACAAGTTATTCCAATAAAAATTTTGAAAAGTCACTTCCTTTCTCATTCACTTGATAAAATATGATTTACAATCTGAGCTCAAAGTCTCAAAAGGCATTTCAATTTTGGTAGAGTTTTGCTTCTAATAACTAAAAGATATATTTACAATAGAGGCCCTCATTATTTATAGGGAGAGGCCTTGAGTATTTTTATAAAAGACCTAATTACTTTGACCAAGTCAAAGATAAGAGTCCTTTTTGACTTAAGACTTCATTTATTTTTACATGTAATTACATATGAAAAAATTACATGTAAAAATGTCCAAAGTGGTTACAAAAGTAAATCTAAAAAGTGGAAATTAAACCAAGGAAAAATAGTTTCAATTTGTATCCCCATATTTCTTCATATGAGCATCGTACATAGTGATAGTTGCTTGCATCCCGATACTGTCTGGAGTAACAGTGTTTTTGAAAATCATCTTAGCTCTGACTATGGCATCTCTTACTATTGTAACTGATTTTGCATTACTAGTTAACCTAGTTTTCAGATTATCCAAAGTTAACTGATTATCCATAATATTGTCTATAGAGGCCATTGAAAATGCCTTATCTTGAAATTATTTCTAGAAATACCTTCAAATTCTTGAATCATTTCTTCTACTGAAAGGAATTGATTATCTTGTGATGTAAGTTTGCAAGCTAGCTCCTCTAATTTATGTAAAAGATTGACATCATTTTGTTCACTGAGTTTCCTTGAAGATTTGAGGTCACTGAGCAACTCCTTAAGCACCCGACTCTTATATGTCAATGCCTCTTTCATTTCAGTATAATATTCTTGATCAGTAATGACACCAATTGATATTAGAGTGATTTTTTTAGTTTCCTCATTACCATTCATTTGTTAAGATAATTTTTATGCTTTCAATATCCTGAGAAATAACATTAATGAGATCATCAAGTTATGCTCTTATTTTTCTCATTTTATCTATCTTCTCAGATAACTTGGCGAGTAAGGAAATTATTTGTGCATGCATCTTATCCAAGTACTCTTCAAGAACTTTTCCTTTGAGATAGATCTTTTCTACTTTTTGAATAATGGGGTCTTCTATGGAAAATGCCTTAGGAGTTACGAATTTTAGAGTGAAAGTAATTCTCCTTACCATTGCAGTCAATTGTTCCACCATTGCTTTGTAGTGATCCTTCATTTCTTTCTCTCTGTCAAATTTTTTAATCAAGATGTCCATAGCTGACTGCATATCACTCTTGACACTCTCATGAGTTATCTTACCTTATTAAACTCTAGAGATAGAATAATCACTTACATCAAAATTTTTAATGGTTGCATCCTATGGAGGTCTTGTAATTTCCATAAATTTGTGTCCTTTATCTCCAATCATTTTTGAAATAATCCTTGGCTTCTTTGGGGCCTTGGTTTTTATTGGCACCATTTTATTGAAATCAAAGTCATCTAGAGAGATGGCTTGTTTCTTCTTTTTAGGTGTATAAGTTGATAACCATGGTGGGAGCACAGAAGTACTTACATTAGGATTTATCTCCATTGTTGGTGTTATCAGAGTTGCACTCGCATAGGTAGTGGAAATAATAGGTGGAGTATCAATAAAAATTGCACCTTTTGCTGAGTGATCAAAAGCAAAACTATCTTCAATATTAAAAGATGGGGATGACAAATTGGGAATTAACCCTGAAGAATGAAGAGTATCATTAAAAGTGCATTGAGGGTTGTCAAAAATTATTTTGGAAGGAGAGGGTGATCCAGAAGAGGGAACACTAATTAGATAAATAGGTGAAGGAGTTGCAATAGGTGTGTCAAGCAGGGAACAAGATATTCCTATTTCTTATTACACATTCCCTTGTGGAGACAAAGTTTCCTTCTCTAATTGATTTGTAGGCCTATTGTCAGTCTCCATCTATTCCATCATTGGTTCTTCAGCACTTTGTTTCTCAACTTCCATATCTGCTATTTCTGACTCTTTTATAATAACTTTTGACTTCATCATAAATATGATCTTAGGCTTATGTGGCTGGGAAGAAGAAGGGACATCACTTTTGTTTTTCATCCTATTTTCTACTTTTATTCTTGTTTCCTCTTCAAATTTAGCTTTTGAACCTGTGATGAATTCTTTCAAAGTAATTTCTTTATTTGCTAACCAATTACTGGTGTTTGCTAATATAGGTTCAAATCTTTTCCTCAAGGAAGTTAGCTATTTTTGTGACCATTGGATTGGAGGAAGAGGGGAATTTGCAATATATTCAGTATTGTATCTATCATTAATCAAATCTCCATCATCTACAAAATTCATGGGGATATCAAAAAGTCCCAGATATTTAATTTTCTCAAGAGATAGTCTATTGTAGTCCATTTTCCTGACATCTTTTGTTGTTCTCAAATCTACCCAAATATTCTCAATCATAAGTTCATGAAATTGGGTTTTCCTCCTAATTACATCCTTCATGCCCCTATAATAAAAATTTGGACTTCTTTTGAATTACTTCAAGGTCACGAGTTGCATTTCAGTTTCTATGGATCTAGCCTTTCTAGCGGTTAACACTGAAAACCTACCAATTTCAACTGGGAACCTAAAATTGGGCTTCTTGAGTTCCATCTATTTATTATGCACGATGATCATTTGTCTACATAGTTCCATTAAGACCAATTTATTTGAGGGGAATATCAGAATCATATAAGGATGACCTTGGAAAAATCCAACCCTTAGGTATGAGAAAGAAGTAAATTGTAAGAACATACATCTAAAATCATTCACAACTATCTAGGTCTCATCTAACACTCTTCTTTGTTCTAATTAAGGATAAAAAAGACACAAAAATATTGCAAATAAAACATCATTTACTCTCCTTAAATGATGAATAGAACCCTTCAATGTTAACTAAGAGTAGTATTGATATACTGGGGTTACTCTCTTATCTCCTTCTGATGTTAAATCTGGAAAGATTCTCATTGAAGTTGTAATATAGACCAAGTAAGAAGTCATGTAGAATTTGAAGCTAGTGAATACCTTCATCAATTTCTCGTGTAAAGAGTTGCTGACTTATTCTCCCTAGAAGATGACTTGTTTACCTTGGACAATTATCTTGATGAAGGGATAGATCCATTCATGAAATTGTGAGGAAGAGGGCAAACCTCTTATCCCATTGAGAAGAGTTATCAGATCACCAAATTCTTCGATAAAGTCACTTCTTGGAAAGTTCCATGGCCACCTTGACAAATTTTCCCTTAGAGTCTTGATCCATTTATTGTTGATTACCTTCTTCACTTTTCTAGGATCTTTGTCATATTCTCTTTATGCTTCAGCAAAATCAAGATTTATCACTTCTATAGCAGGAGGGCACATGAACACTTTATCAATGAACTCAGGATCCAGTCTAATTATCACATTACCATTAGCATCTACCACAGCCCTCGTATCTTTATTATAGAACTAAGCACATTGTAGAATAAATTTTGTGTGGTGAGTTGCTATAGGGAAAGAAGATACCAAATGAATATTAATATCAATTATCTTCTTCATTTCGTGGCTAGGATTGCTTGACTTAGTTCTTTCCACGAACTCAGCCATGTTCACATGACCAATTTTTGTATCTTTAATGTCGTTGACATTAGAAGTAACTGAGGTGATTGGGAAAACACCTTGATATTTATACTTCATTACCTTCAACTTTTTTGGAGAAAACTCAGTCATATAAAATGGATTTTACCAAAATGATGTCGATGAAGAAGGATCCATATAAGAAACTGCAACAAAAATTCATGATCATGTAATTAAGGGAAATATTGGCAATCTGGGAAAACTATATGTCTATGATCATAACCATGGGGATGCACCTGAAAGGGATAAAGTGTGAGCAGGTTGAAAAATTAGAAGACAGCAAGCTCAAAAAGGCAAAATTGAAAATATCCTAGAGTTAGGAAATTTGAGAGGATGTTTGCATGGGTGGCAAAAATCTTCTCTTTTGCATATGGGGGGTATTTTCCTTTTGCTTTGGTAGAAAAAGTTGCCATCCTTGTAGGGAGGGTAAAACTCATACTTACATAGAGGTGGTGAAATTTACCACACTCACATGTCGACTTTGTGTAAGAGTGGTGAAATTTACCGCTTCTACATAAAGCAAAGATTATCAAATTTATGATGTCTTAACGACAAAATTTGCTGCCACTATAGTAAATGAAGGAATGCTTCAGTGATAAAATTGGCCACTTTTACACTTTGTTAGAAATGAAGTATATAAATTTTAAGTGGAGAAAAATATCGACACTACAAATGGTTAGGAAATCATAGTTCTAATGTTTGAACGGCTAATTTTGTCAATGACACACAACAAAAACATATGGCATGAAAGGAGGGTTGGTGGATTTAGCCACTAGCTAGGAACACTAGGGTATAGTAACAAAATGAGGGAGGAACTTGAAAAACAAACCAAATAAAAATAAAATACAAACCTAAAGGAAAAGAAAACTCAAAAAACAAAAACCTTAAAGTAAAAATAAAAACTAAAACTTACTCAGCAATCTCAAAGTCCTAAGCTTGGCAGTTGATGAATCTATAATCTTACTCACTTGCATAGTTGAATGATTGCATGGAGGAGTCCCAGGAAACTTGAAATGATCAAAAATATAATCAAAGGGAATTTAAATACCCTAAAACAATTTTTACCAACTCAGTGCATGTGGCCATAAATACAACACAAAAACCAAGATTTTGATTAATCTCTGCTTGGGTGGCAAAATTCCCCACCCTTGCATAGGAAAAAGGAGATATGCAATGGTAGAAAAATTTGCCATTGATGCATAGGATAGGGAAGGTTATGCATTGGTGGCTAAAATCTCCACTGAAGCATGGAGGAGAAAAATGAAAAACTACAATAGTGGCAAAAATCACTGCTAGTGCATGGAAAAATGAAAACATGCAAGAGTGGTGATTTTTTCCACTTTTGCATGGAAAGAATGAAAACATGCAAGAGCAGTGATTTTTTTTGCTTTTGCATGGAAATAATGAGATTAATCTAACACCTAAAAAATGAGCAAAGTTGACATTTTGATCAAATCAAGACTACAACAGGTTTCACAATTTTTGAGAAATCATGATGAGGGAGGGTTGTAAACTTTTCCAAGATGTCAGTCAACTTCACTTGAGATCAAGAAAAACCTATCTCGAATGATTAACTTAGAGTGTAGATTATGAAATAGATAAGTTTCATAGGGGTTATCCACAAAACAGGTGTAGCTGATTTTGGAAACAATAGGATAGTAGTGCCATGTTTATGTAGTATCCTTCAGTTGGTGGTAGTGTCCCCTTTATGGTACTATTCCTATTTTTAAGAGCACCTACACTTGTGCTTTTATGTCATATTCTTGTGCACATGAAACCTACAACTTTTTTTTATGCTTGAAAAATTGATTTAGTGTGTAAACCCTAATCCTCCTTACAAGTATGACATGAGAAATAATTATTTATGTGTTAATAGGATAGGGTAGACATCATCAACACCCCATTGTGTAGAGAGTTTCATACATACCAATACTCTAAAGAGGGATCAAACCTAATGTAGTTCCCCCAACTAGTGTTTGATGCAAGTTCAAATGAATGCTAGAATGAGAGTGAGATTAGATGCCTTGAATGTGATTGAGATTTAAAATGTTTGAAAACTAGGCTCAAGGCTGTTGTATATGGTAACATGCAAAAGTAGGTCAAAATAGGGATCAAATACCTTGATTTTTCTTAACTTTTTCTTTACTTTGGATAGATTTTGTATCTATTTTACATCTAGTGAATAGAGGTGAATAAGACTTGTATTTATAGAGTTTTGTTGCATGTGTAGATAATAAAATATGATTAGGTTAACCTTAGGATGGGTACACATTTGAAAAATTATATTTTGGGAAGAACTAGGGCTAAGGATAGTAGCTCTCAATTGGGGACACTAGTGCTATGTGGATTTAGTGTCCCAAATGTGATGCTAATGTTCTCTTTGTGGACTGCTAATCAAGTTGGATTGGGATCTGAGAGGATAGTCTTGGGAGTGTGTTTTGACTAATTGTAGGTGAATATGGTCTTTTAATGAATGGAAAATTATGTCTAATGCTCTTAGATGGATCTAAGGCTAATCTAGGAATAGGGTAAGTCAAGCGACACTCTTAGCATCCAATTACCACTTTTATGTCATTAAAACATTAGATAGTGCAAAATGGGAATAGACCCCAGGATAGGCTAGCACCCACATCTGTAGATCTAGCTCCACATTTTGGTGATGAGAGGGATCATGCAGTTCCCTTGGCTAAGGGATATGATTTAATATATATATATATGGTTATATACAATGGTGTGATATATCCCCATGTCCATTATTTTCCCTTATTGTATTTTCCCCTCTAGGTGTCATAGCTATGGCACAAGGAGATAGAAGAGGAGATATAGGTGGATATGTAGGAAATGGTGATCTTATAGGACTAGCACCAATATATGAGGTGGATATAAAAGACATATATAAGTACCATTATTTTAATTATATATTTTATTTTGAATAATATTAAATAAAGTATTTTACATATCATGTGATGCTAGATAAAGTAGCTAGCCAATATCTTATATCTTGTACTTACAAGCAATTAAGAGTGGGTGACCATGGTATACCATTATTATAGGCCCTTACATGGAGTTTGCCTATGTACATATCTAGTAAAGTATTTATTTAGAGAGTTTTTGACATTATGGGTGCCCATGCACCCCTATTTGATCCTATAGTGATATTTATGGCTGCATATCATACTACTATTGTTGAGCATGAGAAGTTATGTGTTGAGTTAGATAGAGGATACATCTTTCAGTGTAGTGCCATGAAGATTATGTAGGTTCTGGTTGATTGATATGACACTCTATGGCATGAGCATGAGGATGTAGTGCAATGACTAGGATCCTATGAGGAGAGAGTACAGAAGTTATCATAGACACATAGGACATAATTGGATCCCCATTCCTCCATATCAATATGTGTAAGGGCCATGGATATTAGGGATATAACCACAGAATATGAATGATATTTTCATTTATATAAACTTTTTATCATTTGATATATACATGGTTTATTTTGCTTCAAATGGATGTGCAATATTTAACTCTTGATATTTAATATTTACATTTTTTCCATTATGTATTTTTGGATATGGTAAATTGTATATAAAATATATCATTTTAATAAAATTATTTCATTATAATGATAATATATTAATCATTGTATGAAATGAAATCTAGTAGGAAATAAGAATGCCTAATTATAATTATCATGTGGTAGTGGAACTATTTACTTTGCTTATGTGGCTAACTATGTTGTATCTATGGAAGTAATATTTGAATTTATATGTATCAATTTAGGCACCCAAATATACTATGTAGGAACACTCCCTCCAAATATTCCTCTATTTAATATCCGATCAACCAATGGTTCCTTGGTAGGATCAGTGTGGGAGTGATCAGTCCTGGTAGAGGGTACACTAGGAGAAGGACTTCTACTAGTGATCATCCTTAGTGAAGGTTGATGAACCATGTGCTTCTCAAAAGGATAAGCAATGGATGGCTCAACCCTATTATATGATCTTTTAGGACAATTATAAGTATGTGAAATAGATCTAGATATGTCTTTCTAAAATACAATAATTTCCAAATCAGGTAATTGAGTAAGCTTTTACTCAAGAGAAAAACACTCATTATCTTGGTGCCCATTAATACCATGGTAAGTTTTAAAGTGTTATCCTTTTACCTTTTCAAATAAATGTGGTGGATAATGTGAATTATGAGGAATAATTATCATTATTTTATCCAATAATGTGCATAATATATCATGTGATCTATCTTGGTACCAATCAAACTGAAGAGGTTACCTTTTATAGAGGCATATAGTCTAACCATGTCATGTACTCTATAAGCATGTTAATTTCTTTTATTAAACACCTTCACCATTTGTCCTTTACTATACCTTGTTGTTTTTGAAGAGGATATTTGGATTGGTTAATGACCCTTTTTTTTTCTTATTTTTCTTGAAAACATTATTTGTAACATGCTTGGTTTTTGGTGGAGAAATAGCCAATTTGGTTTATGTATTCATTAGAGCACATGCATATTTATATACATCCTAATATAAAGTCTCAAATGAAGAAAAAGGTTTATGTAATGCTCTTTCTCTAATTGGAGAAAGGATACCAATAATAAATATAAATATGATGGGTTATAGTTTAAGGAATACAATATGTCCTTAAATTTGATCACATAGTCTAGAATGGACTCATTCTCATTTTGTGTTAATATTTTAAAATGTTTCAGTGGTAACTTTAGTAAGGTGTATCTATGGAAGTTGGATAAGAGCACACCTTCAATTTTTTGAAATGTTAATCAGGAACCATTTGGGAGGTTATAAAACCAATCCATAGATTCTTGAGATAAGATTTGATATAAGTCCTTCAATAATAGGTGTCCATCTTTAGCCCAATTTTCAAAGGAATTTATATATTATTGTAGTGAATAGAAGGATGCACATGACCATTAATCATGAGAACTCAAGCATTATGATATTATATGGGTAAGGAGACTAAAAATCATCTCCAGTAAGAGGTTTTTCCTTTAACATATTCTCTTCAAAGGTATCCTCATGAGTTGAAACTTACAGCTTAAGGGTATTAACTTGTTGTTGAAGATCTCCTATGGTAGTAATGATGGATAACATATTATAAGGAAAGAGTGGTGAATAAGTTGAATATTTTTTAGAGGTTATAAACTACCTTTTATATGAAACATAGGAATTATAGACTCTTGAGTGCCTTTTAAAAGGGGATCATCACATGGTTGTGTAATATTTGGTAAAGGAGTATCAATGGCTAAAGATATTTTTTTATCATTTTAGATGACACAAAGGTTGATATCATCATAATTTCAAGGTGTCATGTTTCTTAAAGTTGTTTGAACTATAATATGGATAGGTTAAGGAACTTCATATTAAAAAACATGCTCTTTTGGAGTAGAAAAGTCAAAGAAGGGATTAAAAGAAACATTTTCTACTTCATTTACAACACTGAGAGGGGGAATAATGTAGGTTTCACTTTTATTTTTATCAAATGTACTTGTAAATTTAATTGTATATCCACACAAGGTATCTATTATAACCACTTTATTATTACCTTCACATGTATTCTCATTATGTCATTCAAGTAAGTGAGGAGAGGAAGTAGAACATGCATTTTTCTCATTACAAGTTTTAGGAAGAGAAGTAATTTCATTTGAGTGGTCCCAAGAAGAGATAAGATTTTCAATATTAGCATCACTTTGACAAGAAGGAACATAATCAATATATTCAACACTTTAATTATTGTAAATAAGAGAGAAAACATCAATTTTTTTATTATTTACATCATTAGATAGAGGAGGGCATTCAAAATTTTCAACATTTGTATCATTGAAAGGGGAAGAGAAACATTCAATTTTTTATGCATCTACAGAATATACGCATACCACATTTTGACTTGAAACATTATGAATGCTAACTTCTTACTTATATATTTTATTACACTTACACAATACACTAACAAAAGTTGTCATGATTGACTTTTTAGACCCTTCATCATTAGAAAGAGAAGAAATAAGAGAACTCAACTCTACATAGCCAAGAGGGATATCATCACACTTATAAATATTGACCAAATTTGACTTTTAGTAAAATTGGTTCAACCCCTACATATTTAAAATTTTAAAATTTTCCCATATGTCTAATAGGGTCTCATGTGTGTCTAAACATCTCATCTATCCTTGTTCTAGTCTTGGTGTAAGCCTATCTTCCTTGTACTTGCCTAGTCAACCCAAGTCAACTCTAGTCAACTCTAGTCAAACATGGTAAAAGTCTAAAATTATTCTATAAATTTCCTAATATGGTCATTGAAGTGTTTTAATGTGTTCCTAGGTCATAAACTTGTCCTTTTCCATGCTTCATATGCAAAAAATGCCATTTGGTCAAAAAAAATTGCTCATTAAATGGCTTGTATGGATTTTTAAAAAGAGAATATATGTCACCAATCAATACTATAACGTGGATGAGGTCATAATATGTTAGTAAGTGGTTAGAGTTAGTTAATAATTAGTTTCATGCACAAAAATAGGGATTTTTCCTTAAAAATAGGCCCGTAATGGCACTTGTACGGACTTGTGAAGTCCATCTTTAGTTAAAAAAATGGGCCTAGTGTCTCTTCAGCTCCCTAAGGTATTAAATATGATTAGTGTGTAGAGAAAAGGTCAGATAAATCAAATTTTGCTTTTGATCCTTCTTTCTTTCCTTCACAAGCCAAGAAGGGTCAACTTCAAATGCTTGGTATAGTCCATATAGATGGAGTTTGAGGGAGTGATCTTAGGAGTTGAAAGGGGTTTTAGTATGATTAAAATCCATGGAAATAAGTTTTAGTTTCACAGATCCTCCTCTATGAATCATTGCTAAGAAGCCAAACAGTTTTTTATGCTTTTGCATTTAATAAGGGTATAGGTTGCATCTTATTTCTTGCTTTTATAAATCTATGAAACTATGAGTTTTTGATGGAGTATTTTTAGGTTTTAATATGTCCTCTCCATGGTGTTTTCATCATCCTCTCTCTCTCTCTCTCTCTCTCTCTCTCTCATAAAGTGTCCTTGGTAGAAGAGTCCCAGCTTTTGTTTAGTATTCAAACTTACAATCATGGATGCATAACTTGTATTATGGTGAATTGTAGAGGCTCTATGGAGATGTTTTAATGTTATTTGGTTCATAATATTTAAATGTTTTCATTGGATGATATTGTGAAATAATAGGCCAACATCCTTCAAATAATATTTCCTAATTTTCATGCTCACTACCTATATTATACCTTGTTTCTTGCACACCTAAGGATCACCACCTACAGGTGGTCTGAACAGAGAGTTTAGAGTCCTTTTTGTAAGGATGAAATATATATTAATATCTTCCTTAAGGTTTTAATGTGATTAAAATTTCATGATATACCTCATGAAGTGATGGGTTGCCAAGTAAAGTTGAAGGTCATCTTCAAAGAATGTTGACTGAGTTTTAGATCCACACCCTAAATGGGAAAATTAGAGGCCTAGGAGATTTTTCAAGATGACATATAGCATGGTTAATAAGAGTATCAAGGAATATAATAAGGTGAACCTTATATCCATGCCATGTGACAAGAACATTTCCAAATTTGAGGGGGGAAAAGTTGGTACAAGATGATGTTTGAAAGCTCAAAATATGCCTAAAAACACACTAAAATAATTCAATGATGTCTACAGGCCTGAGAAGTAAATGAGAAATTTTCACCCAAAGAGGTAATTATAATTTTATAACTAATGTAGGTGCCTTTAATGATGGACTTAAAATTCATGAACTAGAGGTAACCATCAGAAAATTTGATATGCAATGTTTCAAACTCATGTACACCTATCAGTCCGTACATAGACCTTACAATGTGTACCTACAGCCAGTATAAGCTCAAGCTTGAAAAAGGTGGACTTTTCAATGTAATACATGAATGTTTTGAGATGTTGTGTGTTTTTAAATTATTAAAATATTCTTAAAAGGTTTCAAGGAATAAGTGATGACCTTCATAGCTTATCCACACATACAAATAACTATAATTGTAGACAAACCTTGAAATGAAGCATGGCATCTAAGTGTCATATTGCATGAGATTAAGATGGAAAATGGATCATATCACTAATAAATCACCATATAGACTTCAATAAGGGTTAAAAACATATTTTCAAGTCTTACTCCAAACATCTACACTTACAATAGGGGTCAACAAATAAGGTATCTTAGTCAAAATGAGAAAGCTTAGTTTTGCAGTCCAAAGAATAGATAAGGTGAATACAGGGTTTAGTAAGATATCAAGTGTTCCTTATGATTATGAATTAATGAGGATTTATTTCACACACCCAAGCCTTAGGGAATCAAATTTACCTCCAAACAGGGCCTAAAAAGCATGTGTCCTAGTTAACAGGTAGGGATAGGTTGAGTGTTTCAGTCTTGGCAAAACAAACTCACCTTTAAGCCAAAGAATATATAGGGTTAAATTGCATGGAGAACATAAAATTTCCCCTATTTCAATTTAATTTAGATACTTTTTCATGATATGACCATGTTCCAAATAAATGTATGAACACCTACATGCAAAGCTAAGAGGCAAAGTATAGTCCAAATGAAGGTTGAACCTAAATAGGCACTTGTAGGGGGAGTAATTGAAGGTTTAAGTAATGAATGGAAATTATATATTATCCATCAAATTCATGGTAGTGTTAAAAATATTTTTATATTATAAAATAAGCAAATATGAATCCAAAATTAGGCATACAAAGTTCCCATAGTGCAAACTCTGCAAGTAGTTTCCTTGAAAAGTTTGCCTTGGAATTTGAGTTGGTAAGGGGGAAAAATCATGCAACCAAGAGATAAAAATTTGTAAAATAAATAATTGTGAGTTGAATAATCCCCTCAAATAATTATCTTTTAGAGACAAATAGGTAAAGTGCCTTATATTTTGTTTCATATAGAGGGCACTTTCCCCTTACATGAATCCTACAAATTTAAGAGAAAGTGATGAAAGGGCGAACCAAAATTTTAGAGAACCTTTTATGAAGGTTTTTGAATTTTTAATACATCCATACAAGCATAGGAAACCTATTAGGGGATGGTGAAACCAAAAAAATTACTCTATGTTCCTAAGTTTATAGGTAAGCCATTTTGATACATAATACCCAACAAGGGGTCATTTTCAACTACATACCTAAATGAAATTTACATATTATTGAAACATGTATATGGGATTGTGTATAGAGGTGTCTGAGCCATTAGTTTGCATAAAAGTTCATCAAGAGGCCATTTTTTGGCTTGAAGCACTTAGACCTTGTAGAATGAATGGAAAGGACTCGAGAGGCCAAATTAAAATTCTTGTACCTTCCATGATACTTTGCATGGATATATAAGGTGTTTTGGGATTTTAGAGATGGTCCCTAGAAATCCCTCAGTGGCACTGTGATAAAACTCTAATGTGCCATTTTTATGAACAAAGGCTATGACCTAGAATGGCTCTAAGCCCTCACAAAATCCCAATTCAAACCCAATGGAGGAAACGAAACTATTATGGCATAAAAAATAATCAATTTGGACATGAAAATAACTTGAATATGTAGATATCTCTTTAGGTCTTCCCCCTATGCAATTGTGTTATACTAAAATTGTACATATGGTGTATAATAAGGATTTATTTGACAGATTTATGTGTTTTATAGGTATGGAGAGGTTTAAAAAGAGGTAATCACCTTTAGGAGAAATATTTTTACTTTTTATAGGTCCCCATGTACATATATTTATGTATCTAAGTTCTTAAGTGTGTTTGTTATCTTCTTCATCTCAACTAGTCTAATGAGCAGATAGTGAACACTTAATGAAAAATATGAGAACTCTAATTGGGAAACCTTTTAAGGCTTAATTCATGAACCTGATGACATGGAAACTATTGAAAAGTATCATTCCTCCTTGTGCATGGATTGTATTGAATAATTATAATCATTTTGTGTACCAAGTGTGAGAGGTGCATGATAGGGAGTTATTCGTAACTGCTATGAGTGATTTCTCATGGCTAGAAGAATATGAATGATTTGAGACCAATCCAATGCATGTGAATTATTTTTATTAACCCATACCACTCATATCAATTATTATACCTGACCATATTTAGTTTTTAGGTAGTCTAATGAAGGAAAATTAGGAGGGAAATTTCACAAGCAAGCAAAAGAACATCTACGCCACATATGGAGGAGTTAGATGAGTTTGAGAGACATTTGTCCTTTTCTTCCTTATAATACATATCTCATTATTGATTCCATACTATTTTAACTCATTATCCTTTCTTGACATGTGTCTTAATTACTCTTAAACTTTACCTTCTCCCTCTTATCTCATAATTTCTATATACACTAGCCTTTTTGGTTGTTGTACAGATCTCTCCACTTGAGTATGGTGAAGCCCTGCTTAATTTTTTCATTGAAATAATAAAGAATGTTGTTTTTACCTCATTAATGACTTCATGAAGTGTATTATATGGTTTTTGGTCTTATACAAGTGTATTTTTTTTACCTTGACATGTTGTCCTTCTTAGTGCCTTGTGTAGTTTGAAAGCTCTCTTTTGCAGGTCAGCAAGAAGTGTCTAATGTGGATTATAGGTACATTGAGTAGCTTATTCATTAGTTTTTCTAAGAGACCTATTTTGTAATTCATCCTAACCTAGACTCTCTCTAAGACCCCATGCTTGAAACATTGATGTAGAGGAAGATATTTTAGTTTGATAGATGAAGTATATGTGTAGTTTTCCTTTTGGTTCCAAGTACATGCAAGTGGTGTGAGTAGACCATATATTTGTTGCATCACCTCCTTAGCTAGGTTTATTTTAGGATTATTACCCATTTTCCTCATAAATTAAAGTGTGGTTATGGTGTTTTAAAGTGGTACATCAAGGGAACTAGCCCTAATCTAGAGACTCACCTCAAATTTGGTCACCCACAACCCTAAGGTGTTTCCATTGTGCCACTTGAATGAGGAGAGACTTGTAATCTCCTCAAGGGGTGAAATTTCAAGTGAAAATAGTTTTTGGCACACCTAGTGGGACTCAAAAGTCCATTCCTTAAGGATTTTTGGTATTCTCTTCAAGATATCAGCCTTTAGTGGTAATTCTACTAAGCACCAATGGTGACTCCAAGTATAAATCCACTGGACAAGTAGTCCAAGTACTCCAATTGAGGTTGTTTTTTGTTCTATAGTCTTATCATGAATTATTCATGAATAATTTTGACATTTTATTTATTCTTACATAATTTGGTGAGACATATCCATCTTTGCCCATCCCTTATCAATATGAATAAGACCTTGGCCAATCTTGTCACGATTGTTATCAGTACTATCAGCGTTGCTATGACTTGCATCAATCTTATAATTATCCTTCTCAATCATATGCTTCACCTAGTCCACCTAGTTCCTCTCCAAGTTAGTCCATTGTAAGTTTCAAGAAGAATCTCATCGGTTATAAATATTATATGCTAGATCTTGATACTAGAAATGGTTGTAGTCAAGTCATCCCTAGTGTTTATATCAAGAGTGTGAAGGATGATTTAGAGTAAGTCTAGGGATAATGGATGTCCATTGAGAGAGCTAATTGACAAGGCCTTACAAGTTAAATGCTTTATATTTGTGGTATGATTTTATACATAGAAGATAGGTTGATAGCTCATGAACCAACTCAGTCTTGGAAGCTCCAATACACCCCACATCAGCCTTCAAGTGTGTCAACTATACCTATTCAAAATACTAATCCCATCATGCTTCAAAATGGCCTAAATCCCTCATGCATTCCCAAAATTTTCCATTATTTTAAGTTCATCTAAGAGAGTATCCAATAGAAGGAGGACATCACCATTGAGCAAGTTGATCTATCTCAAAACTAGATTGGAGAAGATTTTGAGAAAAGGAGACTGATGTTGGAGGCTCATCTTGAAAAGGAGATTGAGAAGGTAAACCAACATTTAATGAAATATATTATGGTAGCATAAAATGAGGTTATTAATCCCACCTTCCAAAATTGGAGACAAGATGTTAAGCCAAAGAAAAACCTAATTTTATTAAGCCTATCATTTACCCCTCAATTTGCATCCTAGCCCTATGAAGAACTCTCTAAGCTTAGCTTCCCAAGATGGAAAGAAGTAATGGCAGCTTATGAAAAGAAAGAAAAATAATGTCGAAGTGGAGAAGTTGGAAGTGAAGAGAAATATGAACCTGCTCAACTCCCTCATATCCCTCCTCAAGAAGCCTTTTTCCCTATTCATCTAAACTTCCTTTTAATTCCTTTCACAATGAAGATCCTATTTCCCCCCAGGAGAAGCTATTTCAATAAAACCTTGCTAAAAAAATTGAGGAGTTAGAACTCAAAATTAAAAATATCTCATCTATTCAAGGGAATATTGAATCAAATGAGGTCATTAAACCTAATGTGGATCATTTGATTAAGGAGAAATAAGATTCTAATGGTGAGGATTTCACTCTTCCTTGGAAGCCTTCTTGGGATAAAGTTCCTGGTTTTGAGATGCCTAGTATTGGCACCACTAAAAGGGAAAAGGAGATGGAAATTTTAGATTGGGTTGGGGATGAAGAGGAGCTAAATTATAATGAGAAAACATCAGATTGTGATGATAATGAAGATGACATTCCTTGTGTTCAAGAAGAAGCCTTGGAATAGGTTATTTTGGATTCTAAAGAAGAAGAGGAACAATTTTCTCTTGTTGTTCTCCTTCATGATGTTGATCAAAAAGAGGATGATGACTTGTGGCATATATTTGAAGACATTTGGAATGAATTTGAAATCCTCAAGGGGCCTAAAATTCCTTTGGAGATGATTACAATAAATGGTAAGCAAGATGACATGTTTCAAGAAGACATGTGGTGTACTTGTATGCAAATGTTTAAAGATTATTCTAAGAAAACAAACCCAAGTTGTTGAAGAACAAGTAGGTGTTAAGAGGTATCACCATAAAGAGAGTCTAAATCATGATGGAGTAATCTATGATGGCTATGAGTCTTTTGAAAATGGTTTGAAGATTCATTCTAGAACCACATGTGAAGCTACTCCTATAAACATCAAAAAGGAGTTTGAAAAAGAAACACTCCTTGAATTCCATGATATAAGACTTCTTGAAGGGTTTGAAGAGGTTGTAACAAAAGAGAAAAACAATGAAACCTTTCAAGAGGATAAAGAAATTAAAGAAGCTATTCCATTCATGGAAATGCAAATATGCTATGATGAGACAAAGGAATAGTAGTATGAGGTATCTTTCCAAGGTCAAGAATATTTCATCTACCTTGGAGACTTATTTTAGATGAATCCATTAAAGGACATGACAAACCAAGGAACAAGAAAGAAGAATGAGCCATATAGTAATACATCTAAAAGGAAACATGCTTGTCACCCTCATTTATCTCATGAAGAAGGAAATTAAAAATATTTTCCTTTTGATATAGGAAGGGAGGTATGTTTGGTTAGATGTATATAATTAGTTTTATTTTTGCTATGTCTTGTGTTCCCTAAGTGCTTAGTAGCATAAGTGTGCCTTTGCTTTGTGTGTTTGTTTGGTATTGGTGTGTGTTATCTTTCCTTTGTGTGTTTTGAGGTCAATCAGTTATCTTGTTAGTAAATTCAAGGTCTGATACTATTTTTTTGAAAGTGCATTTGGCTCCCTTTTTCCAATAGATAGGATAAGGCTACTGATCCTTAACATAGGCAAGCATGTTACCCCAAGGAATTGCCAAAAGTGTTGATGAAATTTGACTTTTAGTCAAATTGGGTCAACCCTTACATTTTGAAACTTTTCAAAGTTTCCCATATGTCTAATAGGGTCATATGTGTGTCTAAACATCTCACCTATCCTTGCTCTAGTTTTAGTGTAAGCCTATCTTCCTTATACTTACCTAGTGAACCTAAGTCAACTCTATTCAAATGTGGTAAAAGTCTCAAATTATTCTATAAATGTTATAATATGGTCACTAAAGTGTTTTGAGGTGTTCTTGGATCATAAATTTATTCTTTTTCATGATTCATGTGCAAAAAATGCCTTTTGGTCACATTTTTGGCTCATTAAATAACTTGTACAGATTTGTCAAAAGAGCATATTTGTTACCAATCAATATTATAACGTGGATGAGGTTAGAATATGTTAGGAAGTGGTCAGAGGTAGTCAAGAATCAATTTTATGCACAAAAATAAGGAGTTCTCCTTAAATATAGGCCCTTAATAGCACGTGTACAGACTTGGGAAGTCTATATTTAGCTGAAAACGCGGGCCTAGTGTCTCTTGAGCTCCCTAAGGTCTTAAATACACTTGGTGTTAAAATAAAAGGTTAGAAAAATCAAATTTTGCTTCTACTCCTTTCTTGCCTTCACAAGCCAAGAAAGGTCAACTTCAAATGCTTGGTATAATCCATACAGATGGAATTGAAGGTAGTGCTCTTGGGAGTTGAAAGGGGTCCTAGTCTAATTCAAATCCATGATAAGAAGTTTGAGTTTCATTGATCCTCCTATATTAATAATTTTTAATAATCCAACTAGTTTTTTATGCTTTTGCATTCAAGAAGGGTATAGTTTTGCATCCTACTTCTTGCTTTTATAAATCTATGGAGCTATGAGGTTTTGATGGAGTATTTTCAAGTTTGAATAGGTCCTCTCCATGGTGTTTTAATCATCTTCTCTCTCTCTCTCTCTCTCTCTCTCTCTCTCTATATATATATATATATATATATATATATATATATATATATATATATATATATATATATATATATATATATTTTAATCATCTTCTCTCTCTCTCTATATATATATATATATATATATATATCACATAGAGTGTCCTTGGTATAAGACTCCCAGCTTATGCTTAGTATTCAAACTTGCAGTCATGGATGCATAGCTTGTATTATGGTGAATTATAGAGGCTCCATGGAGATGTTTTAGTGTTCTTTGGTTCATGGTATTTAAATTTTTTCATTAGATGTTCTTGTGAAGGAATAGGCCAATGTCCTTTAAATCATATTTCCTAATTTTCATTCTCACTGCCTATATTATACCTTGTTGCCTGCACACTTGAGTATCACCACCTACAAGTGGTCTGAACAAAGAGTTTAGAATCTTTTTTGTAAGGATGAGATATGTATTAATATATTCCTTAAGGTGTTAATGTGATTAAAATTTAATGATATACCTCATGAAGTGATGGTTTTCCAAGAAAAGTTGAAGGTCATCTTCAAATAATGTTGATTGAGTTTCAAAGCCATAGTCCCTAAAAGGGCAAATCAGAGGCCTAAGAGCTTTTTCAAGATGACATATATCATGGTTAGTAAGATTCTCAAGGAATATAAGAAGGTGAAACTTATATCCCTACCATGTTATAGTAACATTACCAAATTTTAGGGGAAAAAATTTGGTATAATATGATGTTTGAAAGCCCAAAATATGCCTAAAAACACACTAAAATAATTCAATGATGTCTACAGGCCTAAGAAATAAATGAGACATTTTCACCAAAAGAGGTAATTAGAATTTGATAAATAGTGTAGGTTCCTTCAATTATGGAGATAAAATTCATGAACTAGAGGGAACCATAAAAAAATTTGATATGAAATGTTTCAAACTCATGTACACCTATTAGTCTGTACACAGGCCTTACAGTGTGTACCTATAGCCAACATAAGCTCAAGCTTGAAAAAGGTGGACTTTTCATTGCAATACATGAATGTTTTGAGATGTTTGGTGTTTTTAAATGATGAAAATATTCTTTAAAGGTTTCAAGGAATAGGTGATGACCTTCATAGCTTATCCACACCTACAAAGACACCTATAGCCCACTGTAACTGTAGACAAACCTTGAAATGAAGCATGGCATATAAGTGTCATATTACATGAGATATAATCACTAATAAAAAACCATATATACTTCAATAAGGGTTCCAAACATGTTTTCAAGTATTATTCCAAACATCAACACATATAGCAGGGGTCAACAAATAAGGTATCTCAATCAGAATGAGAAAGCTCAATTTTGAAGTCTAAGGAATAGATAAGGTAAATATAGGGTTTAGGAAGATATAAAGTGTTACTTATGATTATGAATTAATGAGTAGTTATTTCACACACACCCAAGCCTTAGGGAATAAAATTAACCTCCAAATAGGTCATAAAGGGTGTGTGTCCTAATTAACATGTAGGGGCAGGTTGAGTGTTTCATTCTTGGCAAAGCAAACTCACCTTTGAGACAAAAAATAGATAATGTTCAAGTACATGTAAAACATAAAATTGAACCTATTTAAAGTGCATGGATAACATTTTTCATGCTATGACTAGGTTTCAAATAAATTTATGAACACCTATAGATAGAGCTAAGAGGCAAAACACAGTCAAAAGGAAGGTTAAACCTGACTATGCATTTGTAGGGGGAGTAATGGAAGGTTGAAGTAATGAATGGAAATTTAATATTATCCATCAGGGACATGTTAGTGTTTACAATATTTTTATATTATAAACTAAGTAAAGATGAATCCAAAATTAGGAATACATAGCTCCCATACTACAAACCCTGTAGGCAGTTTCCTTGAAAAGTCTACCTTGGAATTTGAGCAGGTTAGGGGGACAAATCATGCAACTAAGAGATAAAACTTTGTAAAATACATAATTTTGATTTGAATAATCCCATTCAATAATTATTTTTTAGATACAAATAAGGTAAGTTCCCTCTATTTTATCTCAGATAGAGGGCACTTTCCCCTTACATGAACCTTGCAGATTTAAGAGAAAGTGATGAAAGGGTGAACTAGAATCTTGGAGAAAATTTTATGAAGGTTTATGAAGTACTACATCCAAAAAATCATGGGAAACCTATAAGGGGAAGGTGAAACCAAAATGATACTCTATGCTCCTAAGTTTGTAAGTAAGCCATTTTGATACATAACACCCAACAAGGGTCATTTCCAACTATAGCCCTAAGTGAGCTTTCCATATTCTTGAAACATGTGTATGGGATGTGTATAGAGGTGTCTGATCGATTAGTTTGTATAAATGTTCATTAATAGGCCATTTATTAGCTTGAAGGCACTTAGACCCTATAGAATGCATGGAAAAGACCTGGGAGGCCAAATTGAAATGCTTGTATCTTCCATGATAATTTAAATGGAGAGATAAGGTTTTTAGGGATGTTAGAGAGGGTCCCTAGGAATCCCTTAGTATCAATTTGATATAACCCCAATGTGGAATTTTTATGAACAAAGTCCAAGACCTAGAATGGCTCTAAACCCTCACAAAACCCCAATTCAGACTCAATGGAGGAAATGAGACTAGTATGTCATCTAGAACACTAAATTTGGAAATGAAAATAACTTAAATCTATATATAGATATTCAAAGATCCTCCCCATGTAATTTATTTGTACTACACTTAAACAGATGGTGTACAATAGGGCTTTATTTTATATATTTCTGTGTTTTTTAGGTATGGAGAGGTTCAAAAAGATGAAATAACCTTTAGGAGAAATAATGGGACTTTTTACATGTACCCATTTCCATATATTGAGGTATCTAAGCTCCTAAATATGTCTTATATCTTCTTTATCTCAGCTAGTCTAATGAACAAATAGTGAAAACTTAGTGAAAAAGATGAGAACTCTAATTGGGAAGCCTTTTAAGGCTTGATTCATGAAATTGATAACATGGATACTCTTGAAAAGTGTCATTACTCCTTGTTCTTATATTTTGTTAAATAATTGGAAGCATTTTGTGTGCTAAGTGTGAAAGGTGCATGAGAGGGAGTTATTTGTAACTTTTAGGAGTGATTGCTCATGGCCAAAAAAATATGAATGATTTGAGACAACTCAAATGTATGTGAATGCTTGTTAGTAACCCCTACCCATTATATCAATCATTATACCTAACCTTATTCAGTGGTGAGGTAGTCTAATGAAGGTAAATCAAGAGGGTAGTTTCATAAGCAAGCAAAAGAGCATCTAAGCAACATATGGAGGAGTTAGATGAGTTTGAGAGACATTTGTCCTTATTTTCCTTATAGGACCTATCTCATTCTTAATTCCATGATATTGTAACTCATTATACTTTTATGACAAGTGTCTTAGTGACTCTTGAGCTTCACCTTCTCTCTCTTCTCTCATAATTCCTATATATACTAGCCTTTTTGGCTATTGTATGAATCTCTCCACATGAGTATGGCAAATCCCTACTCAGTTTTTGACTTGAAATAATAAAGAGTGTTATTTTTACCTAATTCATGAATTCATGAAGTTCATGTTATAGTTTTTAGTCTTGTACAAATGTATTTTTCTTACTTGACATGTTATCCTTCTTAGTGCCTTGTGTAGTTTGAAAGCTCTCTTTTACAACTCTGCAAGAAGTGTCTAATGCAAATTGTAGGTATAGTGATTAGATTATTAATTAGTGTTTATAGGAGACCTATTGTCTAATTCCTCCTAACTTAGGCTCTCACCAAGACCTCATGCTTGAAACATTGATATAGAGGAAGAGATTTCAGTTTGATGGATGAAGTGTATGCGTAGTTTTCCTTTTGGTTCCAAGTGCAATGAAATTGGTGTGATTAGACCATCATTTTGGTGCATCACCTCCTTATATAGGTTTATTTTAGACTTCTTACCCCATTTCCTCATAAATGAAAATGTGTTTGTGGTGTATGGAAGTGGTACATCAAGGGAACTAGCCCTAATCTAGAGACTCACCTCAAATTTGGGTCACCCACAACACTGAGGTGTTTCCATTGTACCATTTTAATGAGGAGAGACTTGTCATATCCTCAAGGGGTGCAAGTTCAAGTGACAAAAATAACCATATGAAAAAATTCCATGATAATTTCGTTGTTCATTTATACTTGAATTTTCATCATTAGTTCTTTCATTATCATAATTATAAGAAAAAGAAGGGGGTTTGATCCTATTCTTTATATTCCATAAGATCTTCATATGAAACACATTGATCATCTGGCACATTAAAAAAGAAATCTAAAGGATGAGGCTTTTTTGCATGGCTCTTAAATAAGGAAACCATAAATATTTTAACTTTGGATAAAATCACAAAGAAAACAATGACAAGGACCAAAGAAAGAGATAATTAAGTATTCCTAAACTAGGCCCATACAATAAACAAAAAGTCAGATCTAAAAATAAAAATAGAGGTCTGATATGAATTTAGAAAAGGAGAAAACCCTATATGCAGATTAGGGTTTAAATTAACAAAAATAGGAAGGGTTCACCAAAAAAATTATGCTTTTTTGAGATCAAAATAGAAACACATAATCAATACAAGTTATTTAAATGCAATATGATGATATCTAGAATTCACTAATATACATCAAAATTATGGAAATTTACATATTCACACATATATGATAAATATAGAAAGTACAAAAATAACCAAGGGATAAAGAGACCATATCTCATTTAAATTTTAGGTCAAAACTATAAAAATGATCTAGATTCATCATAAAATAGTAATCAAGATCTAAGATCTAACCATTATTGATTTTGATAGCTATTACCCACTAGATGCTTGTGTCAGATGAGGATAGTTGTATTGATGTAGATGTTTGTATCTAACATAGGTGTCCATTCTAAAATACATACAATAATGGATCCAAATTTTTGAACAACCTACGTTTTCACCTATACAACTATTTGATACTTCAAAATATATCCTCCTATGTGCAAGATCTAACCAACAAGCAAAACCCTAATCTCTTTGCCTTTTAACCTCCTGTAGCTTGGTAAAAATGGGTTATCATGTGATTTAAGCTAACCCTAGAAACCCCAGCTATTTATAAGTGCTTATTAAATACCCAATACTCCAAAGAGGGCCTCAAACTCACATGTAGTTCTCCCTCTATTGTATATGTGTGAAATTATGACTATGTAACTACATGCTCTTTCTCCTATAATAACCCTCAGTATAAATAATGCAAGGGTATGATGACCTTTTGAATGCTTAAAATATTTAATTAAATACTATAGTGTGATTTTATAGCTTGGAATGAAATATATTTGTTAAATATAACTTTCTTGATAAAATTTTTCTAACTAGTTACATTAATACTATAGCCTTTTTATATGTGGCATGTAAAAGGTAGACAATATAATGAAAAAATGGGAAAAAATAGAATGGCACAAAATAAAGATATATGGAAAAGATAAAAATATAATCCTAGATATGTGTCATGGTTGGACACTTTCATCAACATAAGATTACAACATAAATGCAGGTGTCTAGGGGATAAAAACACAAAGCTAATAGAAAAAAAAGGTAGGGATCCCTAGTACACATTTGATAAAAGACAATTAAATAACATGAGGCCCAAAGGGTATATAAATAAAGTGAAATAAGGTAGAACCGAATATGTCCATACATGACTACACCACTAGATGTCTAATTTTTAGTTAGGGGGTCTATACATATAAAAACAACTTGCTATAAAATTTTGCTTGTACCAAATATGGGTATCTACACTATGCTAGATATTTATGTCATGAACTAACTTTGTGTACCCTTACAGATACTAGATTATGTCTTGCTTTACCATGTTTTTTATATCACTTGGATTGATGATGGTTGATGTTGGTTCTCTTTTAGATGGTTACGATGTAGGATACCTTAGGTAGTCATTGTCATATGTTATGTCATGGTTGATGCTCATATTGGATTTATTTTATCCTATTATATGTAAATGATGTTTTATCTTAGCTACATCATTATTTTAGCATGTCTCACTAATGCATATTGGCATTGATTAATTTTTTAGCTATTGGTTATGTTCATAGGGCATGCTCAGGATCATGGTTATAAAAACTAACTTTGGTTCTTTTTTCAATTATTGTTGACTATGTTTAAATTATTAGTTAATGTTAATGATTTATTCTAATTTATTATTATTATATCAACATCATTTAGGTACTGTTGATGTCTTATTTGGTGGATGCAAGAACTAGGCCATGAGATAGGCTTAACAGTGGGTTTGGACATTTTATGTACACTCGTAAGATGATTGATCAGTCAAAAGTCACTCAGACAGGAGTAGGGTATGTGAGTTAGGCTCAAAGGTGGACTCTGGTAACTAGGTGATAGTATGAGGTTAATTTTAAAATAGGATATTGAGCCATGGATCATATTTAAAATTTATAGTTGACTATTTGCTTATTTATTATGTATTTGTGAGTTAATTTCATCCTTACCTTGTGTAAGATGTGATGTGGACTATTCTTATTATCATCTTGTTGAGTAACAATTTATTTTAATGTTATCTTTTTATTCTAGGTGACCTCCTTATTTTTTATTGCTATCTTTTTTATTTCTTGATGTTGTGTTTAGTTACCTCATTGTGTGGGTGGTCTTGTTTATTCTACACTCTTGACTCTCGATCCTATTGAGGGTACTCATAAATACCAATATGGCTATGTTGGTTTGGTTTTACCATGTTGGATTGTATCATGGTTTGTAGCTTGTTTTCCTTCATGTGTTAGACCTATGCTTGGCTTAGTTTTTACGTGGATTTGTGAATTAGACCACCTTGTAACCTTTGACTTGAGAATTATCACTTTTGGTTAGGGGTCACCAGTCATAATTACTAAGAACAACATGATCATAGCTACACCATGGGACCCCTCATGTGCAATTTGACTTTCCCCAATTTATTATGGGGATAATTGGTTGACATAATGATGTTGGGTTATCTTTATTATTATTTATTTTGTTTTTTTTTTATTTAGGTTTAACTCTCCTCCCAAAGCCCTGGTTAAGTATGGGCATTTTAAGCTAACCTCAAGCTTGTTGACCCCACTACCTAGGCAAAAACCCTAGGTAGAGTAGGAATGGTGGAGGGAGGAAACTTGAGAGGTTTTTTGTAGAGGTGAAAGGGAATGGATTCCATGGTGGATAAGTGGAGGAAGAAGTAGATTCAAGGAAGATAATAGTGGCACCCTGCCACCAAAAATCTCAGCCTCTTTTCCATGGCAGGTGGCATTCTAGCTAGTAAGCATTAAATTCTAGGTTTGGGGGGAAAAGGAAGAAGGTTGTTTGGGGTTTTTTTGTTTTGGAAAATTATGCAGGTCATGGTTGAGTTTTATCAGATAAAAACTTGTTATAGGTTGATGATGAAGTCTAAGGACTTCAGCATGGACCTATAACCCTTTTAAAATTGATTTCGATGATTTAATCTCTCATTGTTATTATGGCTATCTTGATATTTTGAATTCACAATAATAGGAAAATTATCAAGTTGTTGATTCATAGAAAAAAATATGAAATATGTGGTTTTTCATAAATTTATTGGATTGGGTAAACTGATTTGGTTTAGTATGCACCTTAATATTTAAAACCTTATGGGTAGGGCACTCTTTTAATTTGTACTAATCCTAGTTGGGTGATTTATTAAATCATTGTATGATTTTCATTTTGTATCCTTGGGGGTTTCAACTGTTTACATATAAATACCTATGAAGGCCCTTTTTGTGATTAATACCTTCTAACTATTTAAATCGACCCTATTACCAATTGTTGAGTTGAAAGTTATATACAATCTTTTGGTTGGGGTTTTCCTTCAAAAATAAATGTGTGGGTATCCTTTTCCTTATTTTAAACTTGTAGTTTAATTAGAAAACTATGTTACGGTTTTTTTGCATTCCCTCTTGTTCTTGTTCATACAATTTATTGGTAGTTGAACTTAATATTTGATTGTAAAGAGATTAATAATCGAACCATGATTCTTGTTAATGAGTCAATGGTAAATAAGAAAGAAAATAAAAGCAAAAAGGAGGTAGTCTAGAATCTACCTAAACTTGGTTGGTTTAAACTGGACTTTGATGGGGTTTGTAGAGGAAATCTAGTGGCTTCTAGTGTAGGTTGTGTGATAAAGGATTGCAGTGGTTCTCTATTTAGAGCATTATCTTTGAAGATTCTAGATGGAACCAATAATGAAGTTGAAGCCTAGGCTTTAGTAGTTGGAGTGGAGATGGCTTTAAAATGTGGTATCTCTTTCTTAGAAATTGAAGGTGACTCTCAAGTTATGATTCAAGATTTGAATAACCAAAGGTATAAATATTAGAAAATGGAGAATATTTTAAATATTATTTGGCCAAAATTGGAAAATTTTGAAGACTAGTCTTATTCTCGTTGCTTTCAAGAAAGCAATAAAGATGTTGACTTGCTTGCTAATGTAGTGATTGATCAAATTATAGATGTAAGAATGGAAAATGTTAGAATAAGTTGGGAATACTATAGGGACTTTGATTAAATTGATCTTTGAGCTTAAATGGGCTGATTTGTATTTTTTCAATAAAAATATAAATATCATGGTTTTTTATTTTTTAATAAAAGGTGATATCCCTATTTTTCAAGCTAACATGTCTATGATCTTTATTTTTTTTGAGTTTTGATGGTGGGGGATATCCTAACTTTTAAGTGGGAGTATGTTCCTTGATTGTTTCATTATTTCTATTGTAAGATTTCATATGTGTGCATTTATTGCTTGAGATTGTTTTTTGAGTGTAATGATAGCACACAAGTTTTCTTTATGGGTCTTGCAATTAGCTTTGGGCCTATTTTGCATTATGAGTTAGATATGGATCAAATATGCATTGAATATTTAAGGTGGCTGATGATTTTTAGCAAAGCCAAAAATAGAGAGATGGGGTTTACAGGCATGGTTTGTTGGATATGTCTTTTCAATGTTTTTTGTATTCTGATGATGGAGGTGGGAGAAGCTATAGAGCATGTTTTGGGGATGGAAACTTTGGTTTCAAGAAAATGGGTAAGATTAAATTCTTATTTGGCTTCATTATTCATAAGCAATCTCTTTTTGGTAATGTCAAATAAAGAGTAGGTTCAAATGTTGGTAGAATTTTTTTATGGCCCAAATATAGGCCAGGTTTATTGTCAAAGATTAAAACCCTCCCTCTGGATTCATTTCCTAATCTTCCTTTCTTTGGCAGGGATAACCTAGGTTTTATTCTTTTGTCTCTTTTTCATGATCTAGAATCAAGATTTTTGGTATTACTGAATTTTGCTTAAGTGGATGAGGCTTGCATAGGTAAACAAAAAATTACAGGGAATAAGGGTATTTGTATGCCTAAAGTTCAAGATTTTTTGTAGCCTATTTTGAGTTAGGAGGAATGGAGGGCACAAAGAAGGAAGCTAAAGCATCTGAAGATGATTAACTAGCTAGTAAAGGGAGTTGTGGGGGGAATAATTTAAGACACCCCTTGGTGGAAAGGAAAAGTTTAGCTGCTGAAGGACCTAGGTAGCACTCAGAGATGTCTAGACTTATCACATCCATAAGAGGTAGTTGGAGTGGATTCTGAGAAGGTGGTAGTGATGGTTGGAATAGTTTATAAGGTGAAGGAGAAGGAGGTGCATGTGGCTAATTTCAAAAATTTAGGTAAGTCACTAGCACCATGTGAATTCCTGCCAAGTAATGGTAAAATGGTAGAATTAGTAATCCTAGAATAAGTTTTATTTGTCTAGTCTTTTTGTGTAATATTTGGCCAATATGTTGTAATAATTAGTTATAATAGTGACTATTTGTTAGTAAGGATGGTTTATTACTTATCTCAGAATCATTTTTATTTTTTGGTTTGGTCATAATGCCTTAACATATAGAAATGTTAAGTCAGACCAATTTTTGTTCTTTTAAATATCATATGTTATAAGGTCCAAGGATGCATAAAATATCTAGCATCAATCTAGAAAAATAATCAAACCATGATTGGTTCATAGTGAAGTCTAAGGACTTCATCATGAACCAATGATGGTCAATGTAATTGATTTTATACTCACACACACACACACACACACACACACACACACACACACACACACACACACACACACACACACACACACACACACACACACACACACACACACACACACACACACACACACACACACATGCACACACACACACACACACACACACACACACACACACACACACACACACACACACACACACACACACACACACACACACACACACACACACACACACACACACACACACACACACACACACACACACAAGTTCTTATTCATGTACCTTAGATGGATAGTTGTATGTGAGTAATTGGCTTAACTTGTGAACTAACTAGTTTTTGCATCATGGTAGTTACCAAAAATAAATATGGTGTTGTTTTATAGGATTTGACCTCTAAAAATTTCTCCTTTGATTGGAAATAGATGTGTTGTGATTGATGTGGGATAAAAATGAACCTTTATGCTTAAAAAATATAGATAGAGATGAGATGTAAGATATTGTTCACCATGATGAGTGTATGACTTGGTTTTTCTATTGCTTTAGTTCCCTTTTTTGTGTCATGAAAAACATGTTAGCTATGAAAGCCTGTTTGAATGCATTCAAATGTGCATATAGTCTCATGAAGTAATGATTGGTTATGTATGCTTTATTTTTTATTTTTTCATTTTGGTGTGTGGGATTAGTGATAGAGGGTGTTGGGATGTCCTATCATGATTGTATTCACTTATTTTATGTCGAGGGAACTCTTTTACTATTGTACCTTATCATTCTTATGCTTGGGTGGTGGATTTCAAGGTTCTATGGTTTGATGTAAGTCACTCATTATTGTTGGATTACATTTTAATCAGTTTAGAGGTTATTATTGGTTGTATCTTCATGATTAAGACCCCCTTTGATGGATGGGTTTCCTTTCTTTCATTATAGTAACTTGATGCCATTTCATATTCATTGGCTTTGGGAACATGTGATTATGGGTGTAAAATTACTTTTTTCTTTTGACCATTAGGTGGCTTATCTTGATTATTCCATTTTTGTGATTATTTTCTTCTTTCTTGTATATATTCTTTGTTGTTTGAATCCTTAGCCCATTGATGTGTATTGGTGTCTATGGGGTTTCTCATGTTATTTTTGGTCCTTAATGTACTATTGTTACAACTTTGATCCTAGATTAAATAACATTTTCTCAACCTAATTATAAAAACCTAGAGGAAGGACTCCACCACCCAGCTAATGGTTGGGGTGGTGAGGCCACCAATGGTTGGGATTGCAAGATGGGTGATGAGGGGTTGATCCAAACTTGCTAGCATGTTATACCTCTTTTGGATGCTTTGGGTGACACATCTCAATGGATGGTAATTGTTGTTGTAATTTTTATTTTTATATGTTATTCTTAGCACCAATTTTAATGAAATATGATGTAATCAAATTCATATTGTATTTATGAAGGTGTTTGGTTGTATGCTTCACTTCAACCTCATTGATGATATTTGACTCCTTATTCTGCTCTAATAATTATATGTTCCATTCTACCATTGTAATGTATTTTGGTCCTTGTTATGAGGATGACATGACCTCTTAGTGTATAGAGGATGCTGTTTAATTTCATACTCTTGGATATTGTATGCATTATTGCATAAAGTAATCAAAAGTGTATTAGTTAATTGATGTTATATCTTTCATTCATGCTTATAAAGTTGTTACCACTCATTTGAGAAAATTTAAATCCCACTAATTGTAATGTATAACCACTTTCAGCCATGCATGTATTTTATGTATTTTAACAGATGAAAGAATGGGTTACATACATTCATAAAGAGACTATTCCAAAACTGATCATAAATTTTTGGACTTATCCTTTGACCTGTTATGCTGGTGGTCATCAGTGTATCCATTACTAAAGTTATTATATAATTAGGAATTTAAGGAATAGACCCATTTATTGATTGATGGAATTAGTATAAAACCACTTTTATTTTACCCTTGAAATTAGAAATTATAATTATTTACGGAACAAATTGTCAAGCTACACTTGTACTTTTTAGGCATTAACTATTTTGCCTTAGCATAATATTTATTTGAATCTTCTTGTATTGATAGCTTAGTTGAACTTGTATGGGTTATGTTGTAATGTTTTTCTCAACCCATGTGTTCTTGATCACACTCTTGAATGCCAATTTCAAAACTTGGAATAATCCACCTAAATATGGTAGTTGGTTGTAAATTATATTTAAGCCTATAGTTATTTTCATGAAAAGTGGGTTAGCTATTAGTCTAGTATTAGATGTACCTTGGTGGATGATTAATTATTTTAGCAGTTGACAAATATTTAATTTATGCTCATTACAAAGACAAAATGGTGCAAGGATCCCTATGTAAAGGATGCACATGACACCTTGATGGGTAGCACTACCTAATTTGTCTGCAATGACCTTGCATTAAAAATATATTCCTTGATTTTATCTCTCTCTTGTTTGATAAGCAATGATGGTCTAGTGGTTCTGATGTTATTATACTCTTTACAATCTTAATGGTTCTTGTATAACATATTATAGTAATGTTCAGAATTGATTGGCATGAGTTAATGGTCTTAATGAATGTATAACTCTTATCTTGCCTTATTACGTGTATTATTGTTGTTGTCTTGAATGGAATTATTGACATATATGATGTCCCTCTCTTTTAGTCTCTTGATATTCATACTGACTTGTTGATGTTTAGTTACTGAAATGATGAACCCTATATGGGGCTATGAGTTAAATATTCTTCCCTCTTGCCTAATGGGTTAGTATGGTTTGGATTAGGGTGGATTGTTCTTGAATTAGGTTTACTTTATAATTCATGTATGCAATTTATTGTTTGAATTGAACTTAATAGGCATTAGCTATTAGTCAATCTTGTTTTGTGGATATTTATGTATGCAATTTCTATCATGTATGGATATTTATTTCCATTATTTCTATTATGCTTACTCAATAGGAGGATCATGTGTGTGATGCCATCTAACTTGAGTTAAGTATATTGTAAATCATCTAATTTAATAAGAACAATTATTTTGACATAGATTTATGTCTTGTGAGTGACCTTTGTGAAATAAAGGAACAAAGGCCTAATGTTCCCTAAGGAGCTTTGGATCATGGTACAATGATCCAATGGGGGTGGCATAAGGATTTATCCTTTGCTTGGGTGGATTCTAAAAGTCTATGGTAACTCAATATCCTTACCATGTTGGCTTTAGTAGTGGATTATAGATCTCCACTTGTTGATCTCTTGATGTGATAAGACTTGCCTAAGTAAGTTAGTGAGTCGGATTCCTTTGTTTGGTCATTTGAACCCCATTTTTAGGTGTTGCATTTATTTTATATCTTATTTTCTTATATTAAAAATGGATAACAAGACCTTCTTGGATATCCTTAAATCCTTTCTTAATGTCCTTAACTTTTTTTAATGAAATGAATGGGGAGTTGGTTGTTGGTTTTAGTACTTTATGTATTGATTACAAATATATTGTGTTGCATTAAATTTATGTAGCAGGTAGGCTCTAAACACCATTCCATTGTGTTCTTTGAAACGTAATTCCAATTTTTTTTATTTATTTTTTTTTTTTTTGGGGGGGGGGTTTTCATCTGGTATTAAATCTTGATTTTAAGGTTTTGGATGAGTTTTTGGATGTTGAACTAATTCTTAGCTTATTCTTAAAAAGTTGGTTGAGCTTTTGTGTGTTCGTGCATACCTTTGCAAAGGGTTGTGTTTGCATAGTATACTTTTGGGTGGCTATAAATACACATAATTTAGATGTGCATATCTTTGTGGAGGATCATTTTATATCATCATGTATGTGTATACCTATGGATGGCTGAATAATGTTTGTATGGTTATGTTGCCTTGTTCACATTGAATATACACATGGTATGTTTGAGTGCATAAAAATTCCATGGTTAAAGTTATATACTTTGTGTGGATAAATAAATGTCTTATATGATTTTATAAGTCATCGTGTGGTGAGTGTGACTGAATTTCTTAGGCAATTAGAGAGTTTTTAGGATCTCTTATTACCATCAGTTAGCATGAACCATCTATCTATGATGCAAGAACATTATTGGTAAATTTATAAAAACTTATGGAGATAGATTTTATGGGCTCTATTGAAACACAACCTTCCTAAAGAGAAGGTGATCCTAATCTAAGATCCCTAGGACTAATCATATTTTACTATATGATAGATATTTGGTGTCAATTAGATGGCATCTAGAAATTGGGTGATTTGATAGAAGTCATGGACCCTTGTGCTTCACCATCATGTGTGTTAATTATTGTGATGTGAAAGTACCTTAGCATAATGATTAGAATACCTAAGTCACGTATGTGTGATCTATTTCATGTGGTTCCTCCTTATATGTAAAACTATTATGTGTGTGTGAACTAGTACAATTCATTGATTATGTTAAATCATGAACAATTGCATTTTCATCATACTATGTGTATGTAGTTGACCTTATGGGTTTTCACATTTTCTTTCTGATATCAACATTATTATGTGAGCATTTTATATACCTGATCATATGTTATTGAATTTGAAATGTGTGAATAATGGTAAAATTACTTGTGTAAGAGATCTCCCACTTTTGAAATCATTCATATGAACCTTACTTTAGTATATGTTTTAAAATTGTTGTATGAGCATTTTGCATACATACGTAGGATTAAATGTTACCTTGTATTGTTAATACATTAGTATGTGGTAATGTGGCCATACACCACTCGTGTGATATTTTTTCCCTCTTAAAACTGACTTCTATTGATTGAAATCTGCCAAGGTAAAATGTTGTGTTGTGTGATCCTTCATCACTACTTTAGTAGTAAATATTGGTGTAAGTATGAGGTCAAGGGCAGAGAAGAACTACATCCATAATGATTTGACTGGGTATGGGATAGGAAGTGGAGTATCCTATAGGCTAAAAATACACTTTTTCCCTTTGAATAAGTAGCCACCTAATTCATTTAGAGTGTGCACCATGTGTGCCATGAGTTGGCCATGGGATCTTAGTGTATAATGGTCACTTTATGGATCTAACATTCCTTTAACCACCTCTTTATGGTTGTGGTAAAAGCAACCTTTGTGAAATTTTATTGTTTAAACCTTGTGAAGCACTAACTGGTCCTAAAATTTGGACATTTATGTCAATCAACAAGGTGGTACTTGTTGAGATGCATGAATGTGTTGGCCTATAGGTGATAACATGCTTTGGTTTAGGTATTATTTTTGTTATACTTATTAGATATATTATGAGATGAATATTTCTATTTTATTTTAGATGTATAACTACAATGTATGCTTATTTTATGATTTAAAAGAACAACATAAGGCCTTGACCTATTTAAAATCTTAGGTACCCACTTGAATCTTGGATAGAGTGATGAAAGTTGGATAATTCCCTTAGATGGCTGATTTTAGATGGTGGGATTGGCATCCCTGGACCATCGTGTGAGCTCACATGTGTTGGATAACATGATGTAAGCCTTAAGATTGCATGTGATGCTTGGTATGGCTTCTATAATGTTTAGTGTGGTTTTTGTGGGATTTTGAACTAACCCATGGATGGTTGATGATGTGGTAGGGTAACCATAATAGTATGGATTAATACCTTTGTGTAAGGACATACTGTAATGAGTGTTCCTAAGTTTATGCTTGTGGCATAATATTTTTAGTGGAAGATTTACACTCTTTATTTGAGATTCTAGTTTTAATCTAGTTGGATTGAAGGATTATAATTGTTGACCTCATGTTGCAGGTTTGTGTGTGTTGACACAAGTGGTTATGACCCTAGTAATGTTTTATATTCAAATTGTTAATCAAGTTTAGGCATCAATTCATGACTTATGGTTCTATAACTATATTTTTCTGCTTAGGAGTATCAATAGCACCCTTTTTGGAAAGCATATTAAGATAAGTGCAAGATACTATTATTTGGATCATTGTATACTTTTGATGTTAATTATTATCTTGATAAGTCACTAGAGTAATCAATAACAACAATGTTGTATCAAAATTAACTTGTGTGAACATGAAATTTTGATGACTATTATGGGCATATTTGGTTCAATGAACCTATTTTTAGCTAGTTTTAGTAGATTCTTATGTTACTGATGGCCTTTTTAAGGCATGAGGTTGAAAAAATTCCAACAAAGTTAGGATATTTGGTGCAATATCTCTTTGTAACAGTGTTATATAATTTTTGTTCTTCCATATCAATGTCACAAAAGACACATGAAGGTAGGAAGGAGGCCTTACTTGGCCTAATGTAAATAAAAATATGGATATACTTATGAAAGGAGATAACAATGCCAATAAGATAAGGATGAGGTATTGGCCACCCCTCATCAGGTGGAAATAGTGTAAAGCACTGTTAATTGGTTTAGTTGAACATTTTCTAAGAATTTTGTGCTTGATTGTTGATGGTCATCAGGATAAATACTCTTTAAGGAGGGGAGGATGTCACAAACTGACCTTGTGGCCTCTTAAAGATATTGGATAATGGCTTACTTTAGCATTTTTTTTATAGCACTTGGATTGATGATTAATTGATATTAGTTCTTTATCAGATGGTTGTGATGTAGGATATCTTAGGTAGCTATTGTCATATGTTATGCCACGATTGATGCTCACATTGTATTTATTTTTTCCTATTATATGTATATGATGTTTTAGCTTAGCTATGTTATTGTATGTTATTGATTTAGCATGTCTCACTGATGTAGATTGACATTGATTACTCTTGTAGCTGCTAGTTATGTTCATAGGGCATGTTTGGGGTCATGGTTATCAATACTGGCTTTGGTTCCTTTTCCAACTATTGATGACTATGTTTAAATTATTAGTTCATATTAATTATTTGTTCTAATTTATTATTATTACATCAACATCATTCAAGTACCATTGATGTCTTATTTGGTGGATGAAAGCACCAAGCCATGAGCTAGGCTCAATGGTGGGTTTGGACATCTCAGGTACACTCATGAGGTGATTGAGAAAAAGTAAGTCACTTCAACATGATTAGGGTATGTGAGCTAGGATTAGAGGTGGACTCTAATAGTCAGGTGATAATATGAGTTTAATAAATAGTTAGGATTAACACCAATAGTTAAATTATATTAAAATGAGATATTGATCTATGGATCATATTTAAAAGTTTTAGTTTTCTTTGTTCTTTTTTATTATGTCTTTTTTAGTTACTTTCATCCTTTCCCTATGTAGGATGTGATGTGGACTAGTTTTCTTATCATATTGTTGAGTATTAATTTATTTTAATCTTGTCTTTTATTCCAAGTGTCCTCCTTATTTTTGATTTCTATCTTTTCTATTTCTTGATGTTGTGTTAGGTTGCCTCCTTGTGTGGGTGGTCTTGCTTATTAGATCCTCTTGATTCTAAACCCCATTGTGGTTGCTTGACAACACCTATGTGGCTATGTTGGTTTGGTTGTACCATTTTGGATTGTGTGATGGTTCTAGCTTAATTTAATTCATGTGTTAGACATGTGCTTGGGTTGTTTTTAGCATGGATTGGTAAATTAACCCATGAAATTTGATTTGAGCGTTGACACTTTTGGTGAGGGGTCAATAGTCATAATGACTAGGACAAACATGATCATAGCTCGACCGTGGGACCCTTCATGCATAATTTGACTTTACCTAAATGATTATGGGGATAATTGGTCAATATAATGATGTTGGGTTATCTTTATCATTATTTATTTTATTTTTTTTCCTTGGGGTTGACTCTCCTCCCAAGGCGTTAGTCAAGTATGGGCATTTTGAGGGAACCTCAAGCTTGTTGAGCCCATTACCTAGGCAATAACCCTAGGTGGAGCAGGCATGGTGGAGGGATGAAAATTGAGAGGTTATTTATGGGGTTAGAATGAAATGTAGTCAATGATGGAGAAGTGGAGGAGGAAGCAAAGTCAAGGAAGATAATGGCATCACCCTACCACTAAAAAGCTTGACCTCTTCTCCACTACAAATGACATTCTGGTTGGTAAGTGTTTAATTTTGGTTTTGGGGGAAAGAGGAAGAAGGTCATTTGGGGGTTTTGTTTTGGGAAATTATGTAGGTACTAGTTGAGTTTTATCAAATAAAACTCATTACCAGTTGATGATGAAGTCTGAGGACTTCATCATGGTCCTATAACCCTTTTTAAATCTATTTTAATGATTTACTCTCTCATTTTTATTATGACTATCTTGATTTTATTCTTTCATAATAATAGGAAAATTATCAAGTTGTTGATTCATAATATAAAATATTAAATGTTTAGTTTTTCATAAATTTTTTGGATTGGGTAAATTGCTTTGGTTTGGTATGTACCTTAATGTTTAAAACCTTATGAGCAAGGCACTCTTTTAATTTGTACTAATCCTAGCTAGTTGATTTATTAAATCATTGTATGATTTCCATTTTATATCATTGGGGGTTTCATCTATTTACATATAAAATACGTATGTAGGCCCATTTTGTGATTAATATCTTCTAACTATTTAAATCAACCCGAGTACCAATTGTTGATTCAAAATTTCTGTACAATATTTTGGCTGGGGTTTTCCTTCAAAAAGAAATTTATGGGTGTATTTGTCCTTATTTTAAAATTATAGTTTAATGGGAAAACTAAGTTATGGTATTTTGCATTCCCTCTTATTCTTGGTCATACAGTTGATGGGTAGCTGAACTTAACCTTTGAATGTAAGGAGATTAATAATCGAACCATGATTGGTTCATAGTGAAGTCTGAGGACTTCACCATGAACCAATGATGCTCAATGTAATTGATATCATCTATATTTATATATACATGTTCTTGTTCCTGTACCTTGGTTGGAAATCTATATGTGATAATTGGATTAATTTGTGAACTTGTTGGTTTTTACATCGTGGTAGTTACCAAAAATAAATATGATGTTATTTTGGGGGATTCAACCCCTATGGATTTCTCCTTTGACTAGAAATAGTTGTGTTATGATTGATGTGGGATAATAATGAATATCTGTGCTTAAACAATGTAGACAGAGATGAGATGTAAACCATTATTTGCCATGATGAGAGTATGACTTGGATTTATACTTCTTTAATTCCCTTTTTCTGCGTCATGAAAAACTTATTCGCTGTGAAAGCCTGTTTGAATGCATTTGAATGTGTACATAGTCTCATGAAGTAAGGATTGGTTGTGTATGCTTGATTTTTGATCATTTTGGTGTGTGGGTTTGGTGATAGAGGGTGTTGGGTTGTCCTAGCATGGTTATATGCACTTCTTTTATGTTGAGGGAACTCTCTTACTACTATACCTTGTCATTCTTATGCCT